>CM040628.1:50799927-50923951 GCA_022817965.1 Solanum lycopersicoides | reverse complement strand
ACTACATGATCAAAGATTCATAAATCACACAATGCAAGAAGTAAATGAAATTCAATTTCAACAAAACTCCTAAACATCATGCACATGCAACAATTTAAGAACTTCTATCCTATCTACAAACCATACTCCCCCACTTAGAAGGAACTCATATTATCTAAAGGGAAACAAGAACTTACCAACATCATCATCACCATCACCCGACTTCTCAATTCTAGTTCGAAGTGCATAGAAACGCCTCTTAGTTGGAGCATCATCCTTTGGAACACTAGGCTCAACTCTCTTGCCCTCCTTCCTAGAAGCAATCATAGGACAATCCCTAGCCTTATGTCCTCCCTTACCACAACCAAAACAATTTCCGGTACCCAATAAGCACTCACCATAGTGACCTTTGCCACAATTGGCACAAGTAGGCTTGCTATCCTTAGAACCACCTCCTTTCTCAAACTTCTTCTTAGGAACTCTAGGTCCATCTTGAGTTTGAATCCTCTTTTTGAACCTAGGTTGCACTTGGTCACTAGCAACACCCCTCTTCAAGCTACTTGACATCCTCCCAAGATTAGGTTCTTCACATGATTGTGTATACATCAAGTGTCTAGATAAGGCCACATTATCACGTAGTATAGTCGCATAGCATTCTTCCCTCACTAAGTCTCTCAACCTAGATGTCATAGTGCTCTCCATCACCCTAGGCACCATACTCAAATTGATTTGAGTAGTTACGGCTTGAGCCAAAGCCCTCAAAGCTTCTCCAATCACCCTATTAGACAACTCCGGTACCTCATTACCTCCATCCACATTAGGAACATGATCACCTTGGGGAGGCACATCATCACTTTGCCCATATTGGACACCTTGCTCACCTTGAGCACCTTGCTCAACTTGCTCAACTTGGGGAAGAACTTCCTCATTCACCCTCTCCTCTTCCATCCTTCTAGCGGCCATCCTCCTAGTAAACACAAGGAAACTAATAAGAAGGATAATCATAACATTTACTCTACCGCACGATATAGGAGTAGAAAAGAAGGGAAACTCTATCGTCCTATAGCCTCTCGCCCATAGATGTGTCGCGATTCACACCGATGGTCAAGACTCTACTAGACGTGACTTGATGAGACTTTTTGATACCTAAACACTTTCACCAACCTATGCTCTGATACCAACTTTGTCACAACCCGAGACCATACCCTAGAAGATAGGGTGCAATCTTGGATTGCGACCGGCGTCGTCGAACTCTCAGAGTTCTAAGACAAGCCTCATTCATATCATTCATCGCATATACATAATGAAAAGTAGTGCGGAATTAAAACTTTTCACTAAAACATAAAATAGTCTTTAAAACTCTTTCATATAGAAATACTAAGTCTCAATCTCATCAACTTACGACACAAGAGTACTTTAATACGAAAAATAGAAATAACATAGTCTTGTACAATACTTCATAAAAGAAACATAAAACGACATATATGCCCTCGAAACAATGAGGACATACTTGAACTCTTCTACTCGGACGATTCTTCTAATGCCCAAGTCTTCTTCTCCAAGCTCCTTACCTACCAAGGACTATAGATAGAAAATAAAGCATGGAATTAGTACAACCACATGTACTAAGTATGGCTATATGCATAAAAATCATGAAAACGGACTTTATTGGAAATATGCATCTTTTCATTTAGAAATCATAGTTTAAACATAAGAACATCATTTATCAATTAAGAAACAATTAATCAAAGATAGCATCTTAAAGACTCACTTTACAATGAGCTACATTCACTGTACAGTGAATTAATTCACTGTTACAGTGAATCACTTCACCCTTCTCCCTAAGTCTTCCTAGAATGTAATTCCCTCACTTAAAGTCATCCTAAGATTCACTTAAGTCACACAAAGAGAGACCGCCCATACACCCTCTCTAGATGTGCCTAAACGACCCTTAAGATTACATACGATGAGTCACATACACACTTAGAAACCAACCATAAACATCTATGTAAGATTCCTCTACCAAAGGTCAATTCCAAGGTTCACTTGAGTAAGTGTGGAGCGACCGCCCATACAATCCCTTTCACACACACACAAGAGATCCTATAGACTACCTTAAATAGAATCATTCTCACTAAACACACCAACACTTAGATTAGAAGACATTCTCCTTCCAAAGCCTATCAAAAGACCTACCTAAGAAATCAAGAAGATATGTCCATAGTACAATGACCTCTCCAAGATTACCTAAATAGTCCTTAAGACTTCCTAAGGTTTAGATCATGTCAACAAGATTAACCAACTTCCCTAACTAGAGTCATCCTCAAGACTTCCAAAGATAAGATATGAAGAGACCATCCTTTCATGTCCTCCTCATACTTTAGCTAAGGAATGCTTAAGTCACTTAGATTAGGTACTCAACCATTTACATAGTTACTAGCATAGTTCATTAATTCATTAGTTCATTAAGACTCATACATCATATAAGACACTCACATAAATCATCACATAAGACACTCACATAATGGATCACATAATGGTCTTTGGACAAGACCTAGGAACTCCACATAACACCTTCAAAGTCTATTGTGCAATGTCTAGATAGCGTCCCATACCACCACCTAAACCTCATAAACTTATCTAATGCTAAAAGGTATTCCACATGATGAGAATAGGCAATAACCGACATAGACCATGATAGCAAGACATGGAATCCGAAGTTCTATCCTACTTCGATGAGGTTGTTCTACTTGCCAATGGTAGAACTTGGACACATCCCATGTAGGCACATGGTTAAGGAATATGAAGGGTTTCTTTGCAATCTAGTCCCGTGCTTCACTAGAATTACTTCCCTTACCATACTCACTCGGTGCTAGCCTTTGTTCTCATAGATTAGTTCACATTAAGGTTCACATAAATAGGTCCTTATCTATTTCACGACCTCCTTTACATTCACCCTACCAAAGCAAGTTCCTCTAGGGCATATCTCACTTTAGCGACAAGAAGCTCATAGCGACTTTCCTAAGGTATGATATGATGCCGTTCCAGCCAACCATCCCTAAGTCCATCACTCGTCATATGAAGGTTACCATTACGGCTAACTACTTCAGAATTCATAACCTCGCCACTAAGAACAAGGTTCCACATAACATTGACCTTCTTATCATCAAGGTCTCACTTATATTATTCAAGACTCTTAACATACTAAGTCAAATCATCACATAATAATATTCATAAAAAGCATCAAGCAAGGGACATAAGTCTACCTAAACAAGACACCACATATTTCACTTTAACATACAATACAAGTCATTCTAGAAGTACTTAGGAATAACATCTTATTACCTAACATAACTTCATATAAGAACACATATACTTTCACATATAGATATACATTATCATATATCACATAATCATCGTATACTTCAAGTAATGCCGACAAGGCCATGATCATCATATTGCATAAAGTAACGCCGACAAGGCCACATCAATTCACATAACATCGCCGCCATAAGTGGACCATACCAATCACAACGATATCAAAGTATAATTAATATCAAATTAAAGAAAACGGGGCAGCATACCTTCATCCCCATATCCACACCTCAATTCAATGCCAAATCAACCAATTCAACATCACAAGGCCCTTACCCATGGCCATGAACAATAATTCAAAGCAATAACCATAAAACTCAATGAATCTACATCAATTCAATCTAGGTTTAATAATATAATATCAATTTCATATCAATTGAACACAATTCTTATATCATTAGAAAGCCCATAAGAAACTACACAACAATTCATCAACATAAGCTTAATATCAAGTAACCCAATAAGTAGTCAAAACTAGGGTTCATCAATTCACATGGGTTCATAGGTAATTTATGTTGAAATCATCAATACAATATCAATTAGATCATAATTCAATGTTTAGAAATCAGTTATGCAAGAACCCATGGTAGAAATCCCGAAATAGGACAAATCTCTTTAGAAAGCTTTGAAAAACATCTTTGAAAGTTGGCTCCTTGATGAAACGAGTTTCAAGGATCAAAGACATACCTTAAGGATGATAATCCTTCACTTTGATGAAGAATTCTCCTTCAAAACGCCACACCAAGCTGATTCTTCAAGTTGGACTTCAATGGAGTCTTTGGGTTTTCTAAGGGACTTTGGGGTTTTGATTTTAGAAGAATGAATTATTATAAGTGTTAAACACTTATATACTCCTTTAAAATACCCAAATACTCCTTAATAAACCGTCCACACTCTTATTTAGTCATGGGGTGAATTTACAAGTTCACCCCTAACTTGGCAGAAAAATCTGCGCAGGAGAATTGCTTGTGACGACCTGCCTGTGACGGACCGTCACGGGTGAAACGGTCCGTCATGGACCTCCATATACAGCTCCTATGGCTTGACAAGGGCCCCCCTACACCCTTTAACAAGTCCCCCACGACGGAACCCTTGTGACGGGGCGTCACAGCCATGACAATCCGTCGCAAGCTCCGTCGCAAAGGCTGTCTGGGACAGTCTGCCAACAGATTTTGGGTCCTTTCCTCAAGGACCCTTTGATGGTCCTTGGGGATAATTTCCAGGACTTTTCCAACCTAAACATGATAATCTATGAGTTTAACACCTCTCACATGAATTTCACCCAAAACGAACACGTAATACTCGGCGAAACTCGCCTAGACGTACAAGGTCGACTCAAGGCACATCTTTCGAATGCCTTGGACGTTCTTGATCGTTTGAACTCCAAACTTCATGAAACTTTAACCACTGCCTATACATGCTATAATAACTCTATTAAGAACCTTAAAACACCATGAAACACACTTATAAACATAGAACCACACTTTAGACATTTAGGAGACTTAGTCGTCAAACGTCTTAGTCATCCCTTGACGTTTGACTTCCAAAACCCCTAATACTTTAGCTACTGCCTATATACAACATATTAAACATATTTAGGACCTTAGAACACTAATACCAACATGTTAGACTCTAGAGCACTTAAGCTATTTTCAAGGTCTCACAAAGTCTTCCGTAAATACCTTGATTCTTTCGTCATAATATTCATTGATGACATCCTCATCTACTCTAGGACCAAGGAAGAGCATGAAAAGCATTTGAGACTAACCTTGCAGGTACTTAGACAACATCAGTTGTATTCCAAATTCAGCAAGTGTGAATTCTGGCTTAGATCAATGACCTTCCTGGGTCATGTTGTGTCCTATTAGGGTATGGAGGTGGACCCCAGGAAGACTGAGGCTGTGAAGAACTTGCCAAAACCTCTTACTCCCACCGATATCCGTAGCTTTCTGGGATTGGCTGGTAATTACTGCAGGTTCGTGGAGGGTTTTTCTTCCATTGCTGCCCTACTGATAGCTTTGACTAAGAAGAAGGCCAAGTTTGAATGGACGGAGACTTGTGAGAAGAGTTTCCAGGAGATCAAGGACAGACTCACGTCAGCCACGGTGCTTACTTTGCTTAAGTGTGGTGAGAATTACACTGTTTATTGTGATGCATCTAGGGTTGGTTTTGGTTGTGTTCTTATGCAGGTTGGTAAGGTGATAGCTTATGCGTCCAGACAACTCAAGGTTCATGAGAAGAATTATCCCACTCATGGCATGGAGTTGGCAGCTGTGGTGTTTGCACTGAAGCTGTGGAGGCACTACTTGTATGGAGTGCATGTGGATGTGTTCACAGACCAAAAGAGTCTCCAGTACGTATTCACGCAGAGAGAGTTGAATCTACGTCATCGAAGATCGTTGGAGTTGTTGAAGGACTATGACATGAATGTTCACTACCATCCAGGTAAGGCTAATGTTGTAGCTGATGCTTTGAGCAGGATGAGCATGGAAAGTACAGCCCACGTTGAGGATGAGAAGAAGGAGTTGGTGAAAGATGTACACAGACTGGCCAAACTGGGTGTGCGGTTTGTTGAATCTACTAGTGGGGGTGTTTCAGTTCATCCTAGTTCTGAATCATCCTTGGTAGTTGAAGTCAAGCAGGGTCAGCATCGCGATCCTGTGTTGATGGAGTTGAAGGACTCAGTGTTGATAAAGATGAATGAGTCTTTTGCTTTGGGAGGTGATGGCATAGTTAGGTATCAGGACAGGTTGTGTGTACCAGATGTGGATGATTTGCGGACCAGGATCATTGCAGAGGCTCATGGTTCCAGATAATCCATACATCCAGGTTCCACCAAGATGTATCATGATCTTAAACAGATTTATTGGTGGGATGGTATGAAGATGGACATTGCAGAATATGTGGCCAAGTGTCTTAATTGTCAGCAGGTTAAGGCAGAACATCTTAAGCCTGGCGGTCTTACTCAGATTATTGAGGTTCCGACTTGGAAGTGGGAGGCCATAAATATGGAATTCGTGGTTGGTCTTCCGAAGACTAGGAGACAGCATGACTTCATATGGGTTATTGTGGACACGATGACTAAGTCTGCCCACTTTATCCCTGTGAAGTCTACTTACAGAGCCGAGGATTATGCGAGACTCTACATTGATGAGATTGTGGGAAGGCATGGGATTCCTTTGTCTATCATTTCAGATAGAGGAGCTCAGTTTACTTCACATTTCTGGAGATCCTTCCAGAAGAGCTTAGGCACGCAGGTAAAGCTTAGTACTGCTTTTCATCCTCAGAATGATGGGCAGGCAGAGCGCACCATTCAGACATTGGAGGACATGTTGAGAGCGTCTGTGATTGACTTCAGGGGTAGCTGGGATGACCATCTGCCTTTGATAGAGTTCTCGTATAATAATAGCTATCACTCCCGCATTGGGATGACACCTTTTGAGGCACTGTATGGTAGGAGGTGTAGATCTCAAGTTTGGTGGTTCGAGGTTGGAGAGTCATCCATTTTGGGTCCAGAGATCATTCATGAGGCCTTAGAGAAGGTCAGGGTGATTAGGGATAGGTAGGCTACCGCTTACAGTCGGCAGAAGTCATATGAAGATAACAGAAAACAACCCTTAGAGTTTGATGTTGGTGACCAGGTCTATCTGAAGATATCACCTATGAAGGGGGTGCTGAGGTTTGGCAGGAAGGGGAAGATGAGTCCAAGGTATGTTGGGCCATATGAGATCCTACAGCGTGGGTGATGTGGCCTATGAGTTGGCATTGCCTGCGGAGCTAGCTTCTGTCCATCCAGTCTTTCATGTATCCATGTTAAAGAAGTGCCTAGGTGATCCAACATTGATTCTACCTGTGAAAGGTTTGGGGATTGATGAAGACTTGTCCTATGAGGAGGTGCCTGTTGAGATCTTAGACAGACAAGTCAAGCGGCTGAGGAACAAGGAGATTGCCACAGTGAAGGTATTGTGGAGGAATCATCTTGTTGAGGGTGCTACGTGGGAGGCCGAGGCCGATATGAGATCCCGCTACCCTCATCTTTTCAGCTCTTGAGGTTAGACTTCCTACTCTTAAGTGTAGGTTTCCTTATCTCTCCATTCTTTGTTGTTATTGTTTGGTTGTGTATAGTAACTATGTTATAATCTGACTGGCATTACGCTAGATAGTTAGTAGTGTCATTCGGGGCAGAATGTTCCTAAGGGGGGGATAATGTAACAACCCTAAAAATGGTTATGATAATTAATGCTTAATGTGTCTAGAATGCCTACGATTAGACCGGGTTCACACGGATTGATGCGCGTAGAACCAGACCTATGAAACCTTGCTACAGCCAAGCCAACTAACTTGGGGAGATAGTTGAGCTAGGAAAGGTTGGGTCCAGCCATGTAGGGCTCTCGAATACGAAGATTTACTCGAAGGAGTCTTTACCGGACTTAAAAAGGGAAATCTTAGGTTTGGAGGGTCTAGGGGTAAAATGGTCTTTTTCCAGGCTAAGGATAGAATCGTAATTACCCTAAATATATAATTAATTATTTAATTAATAAGGTGGAGGGGCATTTTGGGGAAAGAGGGCCAAAAATTAGCCCTTGAAGTGAAGTCTTGCTCCACCCGGGTTCGAACCTAGGTGGAAGCAATGAATTAAATTTGTTTTATTTAAGTTGGTAAATTAATGTAATTAATTAATATTCATTATTTATTGGCTGATTTAAAAAAAAAGGAAATCAGATTTGTTTTATATTTAACTAAACCTTATTTGACTAAGTCCTAAACTAGACTCCTAAGCCTAATAAAACTCTCACTCTCTCACGTTTATCTCCTCAACATCCACGACCATTCTCTCTTCTTTCTACGTGTTATCTATGCCAAAATAACATACAAGAACAGAAAATTTACTAAAGTTCTTCACACTTGAAGAACTCACAACGAAAAATAAAATCAAACGCTAAGCAAAATACGTTAGGCAAAGGGAGGGTTTTCCGTCGAAAGTTTGGTGTTGAAACTTGGTTTTGGACGTGAGTGTTGGAGAAGGTTTGGGCAGCAACTTCAAGGTTTGAACATCATAAAAGGTATGGGTTTTCTTACTCTTGGTCCCTTTCCCAAGAAACACCTTAAGGTTCAGTATATTCTAATCCGAAAACTAGGGTTGTTCCCCGTTGCATGTCCCTATCAGTAGCTCCCAATGATTTGTAGGTTGGGTATGTTTGCTGGTAGATATTAGGCGTTTTGTGTTTTCGTGAAAGAATATGTTCATGAATGTGTGTTTAAAATCGTATGAATGACAACCTATGTGTTCCGAAACTATGTGCATGTGTGTGCAAAAATGTAAGAGTGACTAGGTGTTCTCGGGTTAAGGCTCAAAAATTGTGATGTTATGGTTGTTATCTTACGTGCATAATTTTTTGTAAATCGTGATGTTCATATAAGATAAAATGTGGCTGATTTGAGTGATAATCTCTTGTCTAAACGAATCCATGAAAATACAACTAAAACGTTCTAAATGCACTATGAAATTTCCCTAAGAACTAATGTGTAACTTGATGAAAAGATGCTGAAAAACTACAAAATCTCCAGCTTCAAGTGATGAATTTCGGTCAAGATAAGAGGGTTCAAAATGTTGTGAAAAATGAATTAAAACAAGTGAGGTCATGGAGGATTGAACCCGTGACCTCACCATGTTAAAAACCATGAAAATAAAGAAGTAAAAAGGAATGTGGTGAAGGGGATTCGAACCATGGTCTTGGCTGGAAAATAATGTATGAAAATAAGAAATGAGAGGAGTGGGATTCGAACCCACAACCTCTTGGTCAAGCTTAAGGAAAGAATGAAAAGAAAAGAAATGTGAGGCATGGGAATCGAACCCACGACCTCTAGGTAGTAATGAATAATTAAAAGAAAAGTATAGTGAGGCTGTGGGGGTTCGATCCCACAACCTCATGGTCAACTCAAGATAGTCAAGGAAAAATAAATAAAAAATAAAAGGGGCTGTGGGGGTTCGATCCCACAACCCCTCGGCCGAGGAAGAGAATTTTCAAAGGATAGAAATAAAAAGGAAACGTTGATGTTGGGGCTCGATCTAGGGTCCCAATGTCATGTGGACCGAAATTAAATAAAAAGAAAAATGTAAAGTGTTGTCCAAGGGATTCAAAATCGGGTTCCCTTGCCCAAATTCCGTATTGATACATAAGTCATACGTGAATTAAATGTTAAAGAATAATGCCGCCTACTTAGATCAAAATCGAGATCTTGGCATACATACAAGATGCATAAGTCTTGTACCACATAATCTTAGGAAGATATGAATCACTTAAACGAACTATGAATGAAGCCTCATGGCTTGTATGTATAGACCCACTATTCTAGCACACGTTTAAAAATAAGTGAACCTAAGATGTATGTAATGAAATGATGTAACCCTAGAAGGGTTAAGTATGAGTGTAAAACACACTAAATGTCCAAGTGCATTGGCATACGATGAAATGAATATTATGTAATGAAATGATGAAACCCTAGAAGGGTTAAGTAAGAGTGTGAAACACACAAATAGCCAAGTGCGTTGACATATGATGAAATGAACATTCACGTAAAAAGGGGTGAGTAATTATGAAGAGCAAATGTGCTAATGTTAATGAATGTGGTGACAACATGATAAGAGGCTAATGTGAAATATGAGAGCAATCTCAAATGAGCCTAAGTAAATGTTACCAAAACGTACTCACCTATGAGAGTGTAAAGTTAATGAAGAGACCAGTCTCTATGAACACTCTAATAAAAGTATTGAGAATAATGTATACTTAATACTAATGATGAGATGAGAAATCATATATTGAGCTATGATGTCCTCATACTAGAAGCCAACTTCCATGACGTATGACTTGAATGAAATGGAACTTTATACGAAGCACCGATAGACTAGCTATGAGCGGTGATGCCTTCTTTCGGGAAGGGCGGAGGTTCACGTAACTCTCATGAGATGAGACTGTCCGGCATGCCGGATATGGGTCTCCTTATATCTCCTAGTTTTCGAACCTATACTGCCAATATAGGGATCTGGCGGGGTTCAATTCCCATGTACGCTAGCATGTTTTTGGTCACTATGGCCGGTGATTCCACCTCTTTTCGATGTGGGGGAGACACTGGATTTCATGATGCTCACATGATCTATGTCGGTTAAAGTTAAAGTTCCCAATGAATGAATGAGGCCAGCCTCAAATGATACACATAATGAAATGAACGATACCAAAGGTGTTAGGATAGGATAATCAAGAGGTGAGCTAGACTCAAGTAATAAAACTAATACATCCTAGGTATAGCTGGTGCTTACACTAGCTTATGAATGAATGAAATGAAGTACGCATGAATGAATGAAGCAGACTATGTGTTTGCTAAATAAGGCTCCCTAGTTTAGGTCCCATATGTTGATCCCTTATTTTGGGAAGTCTTGATGTTAAGTCCATGATTCAAAGGTCTCATGGCATATGAATGAATGATATGAAAGATGTTATGTGCTATATGCAATATGATATGTGCTATGTGTAAGATGTTATGTGCTATATGCAATATGATATGTTTTATGTGCAAGATGTTATGTGTTGTGTGCAATATGATAAGTATGACGATGCATGTCACTCTCATGGAATGACTTTCCTAATCCAAATTTGGAAAGCTCACTAACTTTCCTAATCCAAATTTGGAAAGCTCACTCACTTTCCTAATCCCAATTGGGCAAGTCCACTAACTTGACTTTCCATAATCATGTTGTTAGGAAAGAGCTATTCTTACTCATGCATGTCCTTGGTGTGTGCTTTCATATACCCATACTTAGTACAAGCGTTTACTAATCCCATACAACTCTATACTTTTAGGTGCAGGCACAGGTGGACGCTAGAGCTTACAGTTTGACGTTGCAGCTATCCGGACGTGGAGCTTTCATCCGGACTTGGTAGGCCCTCATGATTTCGAGGATGTCTACCGTTACTATCTTTCTATTAAATACCTCCTGTGATTTGTATATTAATGTATTTATTTGTTGTTTCGCATGTGAAATCGGTTCGAGCTCTCTAAGGGTTCATCCTTTGCGTTTCGAGAGAGAGAGCCATAAAGGCTTAAAATCTCATTCATCGAGTCAAGCCCTTTCAAATCCGACGTACAGGTCCCGAAGAAAAAAATTTCAAGAAGCTTTGGATTAGAAGACCCTTTTTTCATTTTATGCATTTTTATATTTTGTTATCTTTAGGGCTTAAGCCCCCTTGTCGTCTTTTATTTACTTTATTATTATTGCCTGTTTAGGTTAGGACAAGTACAAAAGAAATGGGTCAAAAATCCAAAACATGTGGGTCCAAAATCCGGTCCAGGCGGACAGAAAACCCGGATTTGGATCCATTTCTCTTTGTCTCTCTCTATCTCTCTATCTCTTTAGTCGTTTATTTGATTGTTAACTAATTGTCGTTAGTTTTAAATTAGAGAATCCGAATCCCCGCAAATGCCATAAATGTTTTATCAATTTAAAATCAAATCAAACGGATTTAAAAGGAGGAACAAACTTACAAATAATTTTTTACTTAAATAGTAAATTAATTACTTTGATTTCATAAACTGCTAATAAATTTTTATAAAACTTTAAGTTAGACATTTTAGCCAAATTAAGTTAGTTGTCGGAAAATCGAATTAGCGAATATTTTAAATGCCTTAAACACCTTCCTAAAATATAAATACGAATCCACTAATCCCCTTTTATTATTTTCAATTAATTTTTCTGTTAAGTCTTATGAAAATAAAGGTTTTTCTTAATTTTGTCAAAATTAAGTGGCGACTCTAAAAAGTCGAACACTCTTAACAAAATGTTCTACTTAAATATATTTTCGGATAAAATAGAAATGGCGACTCCGCTGGGGACTAGGAGGATTCTAACCTTAAAGCTAACATTACTTGGCTTTAATTGCTTATTTGTTTACTTTATCTTATCAAAATATTATTGCATTTTCATGGCATTCTTCCGCCAAATGGCAAGTGGTTTGCATTAGGAAAATGGAAGTTACGTGGCTTTCCACGGCTTCTTTCAGAAATACACAAAAATTCATTTGAAAGTATCAAACGAATAGTTGGAATGCGGTCATCCGACGTCGTTTGGTAGCTTCACCCCGTTGTCTATCTGACTCGGGTAACCGTCAATTTGAAACCAATTCTAGCAAGCCTAAGATAGAGCGAACCAAATCCAAAAAAATTAAGCATTAGCCTAAGACGGCTTAATACCCAAGGTGTATTAAGTCAATTTAGTAGAAAACCGCCAAAACCGTGTTCGAGGTCTCCGACCTCACAACACATCATTTTATTTGACATTTGAATGATGTACGTGTGAAAACCAATTTGGGGTGGGTAAACCTAACTAGTTTCTGTTTTGTAGATATGGATCGTTTTCCAAGGTTTGATATGATCATAGCGGCGCCACCCCAACTCAAAATGTGGTATGACAATCTCGACGGGGATCATAGAAGAATCCTCAACAAATACGTGGGTGCTCTGACGGAGTTGATCAACATGAACGGTTGGCCAAAACTGGTTGAGGTCCTCACAGGGTATTGAGATAATCAAAGAATGGTATTCCGATTTGGAACCGCGGAGATTACCCCAACTATCCAGGAAATCTGAGACTGTATTGACACAGTCGGTATGGGGATAGAAAGAAAAGCAAGAAAATAAGAGGATATTTTCATCCCTAATAAGCCTTTCGTAGAAAAAATCGCAGACTGGCTCGGGTTGGGGAAAGATTTTTTCTATTGGTGCCAAGAATGCCACATATCATTCAGAGACCTTTATATCAGGTTTGGACACGCGAGCTTCTACGCCACTTACAACCGAGAGTTCAAGGTCTCCTACAGAGAATGGAACGATATTCGTCCTCTAGCATTTGTTGTAGCATTGTTGGGAACGATGGTCTTCCCGCACGGCCCAAGTCTGAGCATTAATACCCGAGTTATAACACTCGCGCACACTCTATTCAAAGGGTACGAGAACCAAGGGCAAGTGAAATACTATCCTGTCGCTCATATTGTCCGACATGTATCGAGCCCTGGGAAAGTGCAAAGAAGGGCATCGATACTTCCAAGGGTGCAACCTACTCCTTCAATGGTGGATTCTGAGTCACTTGGCAAAGGGTGCTGGGACTCAGAAGTTGCATACTCTCGATAACAAGAACACCCTTAAAGATTTGAATGACATGTTGTATTGGGCAAATATGGATAATCGGAGAACTAGGGGGAGATGGACTCAGATTTTCTTCAAATTGAGAGAAGAAGATCTCCAATGGATGCTCGATCGCTTCATCTCTAAAGAAGTCGTCGTGGAAATCTGAAAGCTTGTCCTTTCTCTACCAGGTATTCGGGGAATTCTCCCTTATGCACCTTTTCGAGTCTTGCGACAGTTTGGGACGAGACAAATTGTACCTGAAGAGGCGTACTATGGCGCTTATGTATACAATATTGGAGACGATAGGGTACACAAAGCATCAGAAATGTTGAGATAATGGAAAGGTGCAAAGCGGATGGATAAAGACATCATTGCCCCAAACCGATTCAACGCTAAATATGATGAGGGTTACAAAGAATGGCTGAAAGACAACATACGAAGAATCTCCTCCCCAACTCCGCGCAGCTTTCGCAGCGTAACAGACAAGGAAGCCAAAGTAGTGGTCGAGCTGCGAGAGGTAAAAACAGAAGCCCAAGAAATGTACGCCAAATTTATTGAAAACCAAGTTGCTCTTGAAATGAAAACTCAAGAAGTGGAAAGACTAAGGCGCGGTTACGATGATTTCGATTTTTGGGTCAGAGTCAAGATTGAAAGAATGGAGTACAAGAGCTGGGAGGAAAAAGGAAGCTTGGGTGAAGGTTTAATGCTGATACTACGTTGCATGTTTCAGCAATACAAGACCCAAGAAAACAACGACGGAGCAGGGCCATCTGGGACGACATAGTGGACTTCGCCCCTGTGCGGGTTTTTCTACTTGTATTTTTGTCATTTTAGCCCCTGCGTGGGCCTGCTTTATTTTGTTTGAGTACATTTAAATGGCCCATGCGTGGGTCTATCCTTTATATTTTTGCTTTATTTCCCCTTGTGAACACTAAATATTTCATTTGTAAAATTTGTTTGGGTGGTTTGATTATATGGTTCAAATTCACGCGTACATCATTCAAATGCGCTAGGCCTACCCTTGGCACAAAAGGGTCCCCCGTATGTTTAGGACGCGATTATATGTTTTAACTCTTTATGTGCTATGTTGCTATGAATGAGGATATCGGAGATTCACTCCTTTCCAGAAATTTCCAAAAAAAAATAATACAAGTCACTGTTACAAAATGTCCGACAAAATTTTCCGAGTCTTAAGTTTCTCACTCAAAAGACACCTCCCATACTACAAATCCTAAAACGTTACTCTACTGTCTTAGGAAAAGCAAATCACTGTTATGGGAAAGGGTAAGAATGTCAAGAGAGAACTTACAGGAGAAGCGTTACAGAGAAATATAGAACAGATCACACGGGAAATTCAAGAGGTCAGAGAAGAAGGACTCAGGGTCGAAGTTGCCACATCAGTCTACAAAACTGCAACTGTGACGCTGGATGAGGATCTGACATCAAAGATGAAGAGGAAGCAAGACGTTTAGATGGAGATAGAGGAATTGAGTAAGAAATTAGACATGCTTCATTTGAAGGTGCAAGAAAGAGAAGCGAGAGAGGCAAGGATAGAGTCGGAAACCGCCATTCTGTTAGCCAGAAATGCGGCACTGGATGAGGAGCTGACAGCGGAAATGGCGAAATTCATCACTATGAAGGAAAGAATGTCTGCATTAAGGAAGAAAAACAAGGCGTTTCACCATAACATGATAGACAAACTTCAGAAAATGCGCGGAAAATACTCTATCCGCGAGCAAGAGTCTAGTGGTGGTCCAGATGACACTCATCCTGGAGCAATTGGCAAAGACGTTGATGAGGAAATCATCTACAAGCCTCCATTTCTAGGTCGCCTGAGAGATACGAGCCGACACACCGTGTGGGGGCGAGGGTCATGACTTGCACTTTTTATATGAGCATCTTTGATGGGCACCTGAGGAAGGGTCATTTTCATTTTTTGAGCAAGAAAACTATTCGAAAGTGTGTGCCTTCCACCCAAATCAATGAGGACACACTATAGAGGAATGCGTGCAACTCAAAATGAGGATTTTCCACCAGATCAACGTTGGGGATATCCCGCACATGTGGGGTAATAATACCATTTACACTTACGATCCGTCAGACACAATTAAGCACACTCAGTTTGTTTGCCATTACTTCACCCCTTTCAAAGAAGCTATGTTGCATATCTACATGGAGTTGGTCAAGAATGGGGTCTTAGCCTCCCTCCACGATGATGACATAGGCCTCAATCCCGTTGGGGGAGAAGTCTTCAAACCTTGCGCTTATCATGATGCCATAGACCATAGCCTTTCAAGGTGTCTTGGATTTCGCTACGACCTCGAATCCCTTGTCAACATAGGAAAGGTTCGGGTCAAGTTTGTTCCTCGTGACTAATGTGGTGAACGAGAAGAAGAATGACTAAGATGTAGTCGTTATCTTTAAAGCTTTGTTGCCTTTCAATTTCCATTGTAGCAGTTCCAAATGAATGTAATGAAAATCAATGTTTTATTTCCTACTCAAACTACGTTGGGCTTGGATTCTCCTTGTGAGATACGAAGGCAGCCTTTCAAGGCCCGGACCCTATCTTTAAAAAATTTCATTCTCCCCTTTATGTCACAAGGAAAAGAGAAGACCATATCAACGGACATCGAAGAGCAGCTGCAAGAAGACTATAGCTCAACGTGATTTATCCTTTCTGAGAAAGTGTCAAACTAGAAACAAGCAGATTCTTGCTTGTTAAAAAAAAGTTGTTTCCATCCTTACTCGTGGGTCAAAGATATCCTCAAACATAACAACTTGTGTGTTTATTTGCTCTCTGTGTGATGTTATGCATTTCGTATTCTGAATCTAAACTGACAAATCAGCCTTTGAGTTTGTTTCCTCCTCAGGTACTTTGAAAACTGATCTGTGTTGATTAAGCTGGCAGATCATCCCTACTTTACCAGATCGAAAGGTCCCGCAGATTCCTTCCCTAGACAAAATTCAACAGAGGAAAGACATTTATGGGAGACAGTAACAAAAAAGTAAGTCTCACCGACGTTTTGGTGGCTCAACCCACCGTAGAGGATCAGATGAGTTGATTCTATAACTGATGCAACAGATTGCGGAAATGAGGGTAGAGATGCAGAGAAGACATGATCTGCCTCCACCAGGGTTCAATGTTAATGCTGCAGATGGAAGGCCTCCTATCTATTTCCCTTCTTCAAGCATGGATCCGATCCAGAACGTGCCACCTGCTCAGAATCCCTCCACTATAGACCTAACCGCTCCAAAACCCCAATATGCTGCAACTTCCTACCAAACTCCACCACCTCCTCAGAATAACCATTCCCAAATGCCATCTCATCCTCAAAATACCCAACATCAAACTGCTCCACCACCTCGAAATCCAAGTCAAAATCCAAATCAGAACACTTTTAATCCCAAACATCCCACCACCACTTAAATAGAATACCAATCATCGGACTTATCCACAGAATTACCAAATCGCTCAAAACGCCCAGAGTCCTTCCGTAGCTCCACCCTTACCTAAAAAAACCACTTTCCAGATTCTCTTCCCTTCTAAGCATGACGTGCACGGTTCTGAGTTGGACCATTACGAGGAACAGGAAAGAGAATGGAGAGCGAAGGAAGAGGCAAAAGTGGATATAAAAGAAGAGATCAAGAAAGCCATGAAAGAGCTCCAATGCGTCCCTAATATCGCCGGTCTTAGTTATGAAGATTTGTGTATTCACCCAAATCTGGACCTTCCAGAGGGGTTCAAGATTCCGAAATTTGGTACTTTCGGAGGAGTGGGGAACCCTATGGCTCATCTGAGAGCCTACTGTGACTAGCTTGTTGGAATTGGTAGGGACGAAGCTCTATTGATGCGGCTCTTCAGCCGAAGCCTTTGCGGGGAGGCTCTGGAATGGTTTACCTCCCACGAAATGAGACAATGGCCCAGCTGGAATGCTCTGGCCAAAGATTTCATTGATTGATTTTCCTACAACGTAGAAATTGTTCCTGATCGATACTCTTCTCTTTGGAGAAGATGAAGCAGAAATCCACCGAGAGCTATAGAGAGTTTGCCTATAGGTGGAGAAAAGAAGCGTCAAGGGTAAGACCGCCTATGTCTGAAAAGGAAATTGTCGAAGTGTTCGTGTGGGTGTAAGAGCCCGAGTATTACGGCAGAATCATGTTGCTCGTGGCAGCAAAGTTTGCCGAGATAGTCAAGATCGGTGAAACTATCGAAGATGGTTTAAAATCAGGAAAGATAGCCCGTGTGGCCGCGTTGCCCGGATCTTCAAGGTTGTTGAAGAAGAAGAGAGAGGACATTGCCGCTGTCTCATATGAGGGGAAGAAAAACCCTAGAAGATCGTTGTCATCCAAGGTCGTTCTCGATTTTCTCAAAACTCCTACCAAGCTAGTCAGAAAAATAATCCTCCTCCAGTATAGCAAAATCCTCCTCCGGTCTGCCAAAATCCACCTCCAATTTACCAAAATCCATCTCCCACTTACCAAAATCATCCTCCACTTTATCAAATTCCATCTCCTTATTATCAAGGTGTTGCTCCCTACTGTGCTAACGTGCGTCGAGCTACAGAGCACCCCCTCTTGTTTATCAAGTCCGATCTCCACTATACCAAAATTCTCCTCCAAATTACCAAGCTCCATTGCCAAACTACCAAACAAATCCATATCCCAGAAATCAAGCTCCCCGTCCCAACAACAGAAATTATCAACAGATGCCTCCTCCACAAGGCAATTATGATCCACCGTGACCTAGATTTGAGAAGAAGCCTTCGAGGAACGTCACTGCGCTCGTCAAAAGCCAAAAAAAGCTATACGAGCGACTGGCTGCGGCCGGATATATCCACCCTGTGGGGACCAAACCGGTGGATACCAGTTCTAAGTTCTATAGGCCTGATCAAAGGTGTGCTTGTCATTCCAACAGTGTTGGGCATGATACTGAGGACTGTATCAACCTCAAGCACAATATTCAAGATCTAATTGACCAAGAGGTGGTCTCTCTCCAACCAGCTGCACCTAATGTCAACACCAACCCTTTGCCAAATCACGGAGGCGGCAATGTTAATATGATAGAGAAAGATGATGATTGGTGCGTGGCAAAAGTGATAACTCCAATCATTCATGACGAGTAGGAAAGGTCTGTGGCTTCGTTGAGTATCAAAGAGAAAAAAAAGTTTGTTATCTTGACACCCGCAAAGGGTTCTGCCTTGGTGCCATTAAAAAATTTTGTTAGGACAAACTTCGTGATTGAAACTGCTGTCGCTCAGGGTATGACCCGTTCTGGGAGGTGTTATACTCCTGAAGAACTGGATCTTGGAGGGCAAAAGAAGGATCATACTAAAAGGCCAATAAGCGAAGGCGGGTCACAGGAGTTTTGGAGAAAGATTCACCAAAGGATTATTCGATTGTTAAGCATTTAGAGAAGACTCCAGCCCAGATTTTTGTGTAGGCCCTGCTGATGAGCTCTCAATTGCATAGACAACCCTTTGATGAAGGCTCTTGATGATACGTATGTGCCCGTGGGCACAAGTAGCGATAATGTGGTCGCTATGATCAACCAAGTCATCCGAGGGCATCACATTAGCTTTTGCGATGACGAGTTGCCTTTTGAAGGGAGGTCACACAACAAGGCGCTGCACATCACTCTTGTATGTCGCGAGAAGTTTATTATTCGCATCTTGTTGGATGACGGATCCGATTGGAACATTTGTCCATTATCGACACTATGACAGTTACGGTTTGATTTGGGGAAATTGGAGCAGAACGAAGTCAATGTAAGAGCCTTCGATGGGATGCAGAGAGATAAGTTGGGAGCGGTGAATTTGGTTATCCAAATGGGTCTGGCAGAATTCAGCGCACAGTTTCAAGTCTTAGATATTGACACCAGCTACAACCTTCTTCTGGGAAGGCCTTTCATTCATATGGTTGGAGTTGTACCTTCTACCCTTGATCAGATGATGAAACTCATTTGGAAGAACGAAGAGCTGGTTATTCATGGTGAAGGGAGTCACTCTGGCATACAGGCTCCAATTATTGATGAAGTGTCTCGAGGTACCGATTTCTATTCGGTGGATCTGGTAAATACCACCGGTGAGGATTTGGCCCCACAACCTCCTATGCCTGCCGTGTACAAGATGATAGCCACTGTGATGCTGCAAAATGATATTGAACCAGGTTTTGGATTTGGAAGAAATTCCCAAGGAATTATTGAGCCTATCCCGGTCCCCGTCAAAGGAGCAAGATATGGTTTGGGGTACATCCCCACAGATGATAATATGAAGGCGAAGAAGAAGAATGATCAAGTATTCGCTAAGCCAATCCCTCATCTGTATCAATCATTCCCAGTACGGGAGTATGCCGAGCAAGAGGACCTTGGTGAAGGAATCTGTGGCCTCTTCGAAGAGATTGATGCTGTCATTGAGGATGAGGTCGAGCTGACAGGATACCGTGATGCTAAGCCTGGAGAGATGCTGCAGAACTGGACCTCCACGCTGATTCTGATTCCCCAAACTCCTTGGTAGAGGGGCATCGTTTTATGCATATTCAAATCGGTGGTAGTCCAGAAGAGGCCCGAAACCCACCATTTTGCATTTTTCTTAATTGCGTGAATTTTAAAATTCCCCCCGTGATGTTTGAAAACGGCAAAATGGCCCTTTGCCATAGCCAAAGTTTGCATCATTTCCAATTTAATTGAAAGCCTCTTTTATTGAAATTTACTTATTTGCTATATTTTACTTTCCTAACTTTGTCTATTTATGGTTTCAGTAATATATGTTTTAAACCTGCCAATGTCATGTCATGTCACGAGCTGAACGAGCAAAGTGAGGCAGGCGATGACGAGGTTGACGATTATGAAGAGGAAAATGAGGCATCGGAGTACGTTGCCAGAGAATTTCTGCAGTTTGAAAATCAGCATAAGCTGAATTTAGAGGAAACTAAAATTGTAAATCTGGGGAAGCAAGAGTGTATCAAAGAGGCCAAAATCAGCGTTCACTTGAATGAAGTTCAGAGGAAGGATCTAATACATTTACTCACTGAATACATTGATGTGTTCGTCTGGGAAGTCAGTGACATGCTAGGATTGAGTACCAATGTTGTGTCTCACAAATTGCCGATTAATCCAGGGTTCAGTCCAGTGAAGCAAAAAACTCGGAAATTCAAGCCTGAGTTGAGTTTAAAGATTAAAGAAGAAATCACCAAGCAGATAGAGTCTCGGTTGGTGGAAGTGACACAATACCCGACTTGGTTGGCCAATATTATTCCGATCGCCAAGAAAGATGGGAAGATCAAAATTTGTGTCGACTACAGAGATCTCAACGAAGCCAGCCCTAAGGATAATTTTCTATTGCCAAACATCCATACTCTGATCGATAACTGTGCTAAGCATGAAATGCAGTCATTTGTGGATTGTTACGCAGGTTATCATCAGATTCTGATGGACGAGGAAGATGTAGAAAAGACAACTTTTATTACACCTTGGGGTGTATATCATTACAGGATGATGTCATTCGGCCTGAAGAATGCTGGAGCTACCTATATGAGGGCTATGACGACTATATTTCATGATATGATTCATAAGGAGATTGAGGTGTATGTGGATGACGTCATAATCAAGTCCCGCGAGAGTTCGGAGCACTTGACACACTTGAATAAGTTCTTTGATCGTTTGCGCCGTTACTACTTGAAGTTAAATCCCGCCATATGCGCTTTTGGAGTTCCAGCTGGAAAGTTGTTGGGATTTATAGTCAGCAAAAGGGGGATTGAGCTCGATCCTTCCAAGATTAAGGAAATTCAAGAGTTACCTCCTCCAAAGACTAAGAAGGAGGTGATGAGTTTCTTAGGGAGGTTGAATTACATCAGTCGATTCATAGCTCAATCAACCGTGGTGTGTGAGCCTATCTTCAAGCTGTTGAAGAAAGATGCTCCGAAAAAGTGGACTGAAGAGTGTCAGACTGCTTTCGATGCTATCAAGAACTATTTGTCAAATCCACCGGTATTGGTTCCTCCGCGAGAAGGGAGTCCTTTGTTGCTGTATTTGTCTGTCTCAGATAGTTCATTCGGATGCGTGCTTGGTCAACACGACGAGACAGGAAAGAAGGAAAGGGCTATCTATTATATAAGCAAGAAGTTTACTCCATACGAGTCTCGTTACACTCTATTAGAGAGAACGTGTTGTGCTTTGACTTGACTTGGTCAGAAGTTGAGGCATTATTTGTCTTATTATACTACATATCTCATTTCCAGAATGGATCCGCTGAAGTATATTTTCCAAAAGGCGATGCCGACCGGAAAGTTGGCCAAATGGCAAATGTTGTTGAGTGAATTTGATATTGTTTATGTGACTCAGAAGGAAATAAAGGCACAAACCTTGGCTGATCATCTTTTAGAGAATCCTGTAGATGAAGAATATGAACCACTCAAGACTTATTTTCACGATGAAGAAGTATCATTTGTGCGTGAAGATATTTCTGAAGCATATCCTGGTTGGAGATTATTCTTTGATAGAGCGGCAAATCACCAAGTAAAAGGTATCGGAGCGTTCTTAGTGTCAGAATCTGGTCAACACTATCCCATGGCAGCTAAACTCCAATTTAATTGCACGAACAACATGACTGAATATGAAGCTTGCATTCTTGGTTTGAAAATGGCCATCGACATGAATGTCCATGAGCTATTAGTTATTGGAGACTCAGATTTGCTAATTCATCAGGTTCAGGGAGAATGGGCCATGAAGAACCCGAATATTATACCTTACGTACAGTATGTACAGAAGTCGTACAAAAGATTTCGCAAGATCAAGTTCAGACATACTCCCAAAATACATAATGAATTGGTCGATGCTCTTGCCACCATCGCTTCGATGATTAAACATCCAGATACTTATTATATTGATCCTCTGGATATATAGCTGAAAGAACATCCAGTCCATTGTTCACATGTTGAAGCAGAACTAGACGGTTTGCCATGGTATTTCGATATAAGGAAGTATTTGGATTCCGGGAATTATCCTTAAGATGCAACATCCAACCAGAAGAAGTCGATACGCCGTATGGCCCTCAATTTTTTCTTAAGTGGATAAGTCATTTATAGGAGGACTCCATATTTGGGTCTTCTCAGATGTGTCGATGCTGTTGAAGCTGCGAAACTTATTGAAGAGATACACGCTGTTGTTTGTGGTACGCATATGAATGGGCTCACATTGGCAAGGAAGATCCAGCGAGCCGGTTATTTCTGGATGACTATGGAGAATGATTGTTGCAAGTTTGTGCAGAAATGTCATAAATGTCAAATACATGGTGATTTGATCCGGGTGCCGCCTCACGAACTTAATGCTATGAGTTCACCATGGCCATTTGTGGCTTGGGGCATGGATGTCATTAGTCCGATAGAGCCAGCCGCTTCTAATGGACACAAATTTATTTTGGTTGCTATTGATTATTTCACCAAGTGGGTGGAAGTTGCTTCGTACAAGTCGGTAACAAAGAAGGTTGTAGCTGATTTTGTACGCAACAATCTGATATGCAGGTTTGGAGTACCAGAATCCATCATTACTGATAATGGTGCAAACCTCAACAGTCACTTGATGAGACATATATGTGAGCAGTTTAAGATTACTCACCGAAACTCAACTGCTTATCGTCATCAAATGAATGGAGCTGTAGAGGCTGCCAACAAGAACATCAAGAAGATCCTGAGGAAAATGATCGACAATCACCGAGGTTGGCATGAAATGTTGCAATATGCTTTGTTGGGTTACCGAACGACTGTCAGAACATTGATCGGAGCCATCCATATTTGATAGTGTATGGAACAGAAGCAGTCATACCTGCCGAAGTTGAGATACCGTCTTTGAGAATCATCCAAGAAGCTGAATTAAGTAATGTTGAATGCGTCAGCAAGCGGATTGATAAGTTAACCTTGATCTATGAAAATAGAATGGTTGCTGTCTGTCATGGCCAGTTGTATCGACAGAGAATGATTCGTGCTTTCCACAAGAGAGTCAGAGCCAGAATTTTTGAAATTGGGCAGTTAGTACTTAAGAGCATTTTTCCTCATCAAGATGAGTACAAACTAAAATTTGCACCGAATTGGCAAGGTCCTTACATGGTTCGCACAGTATTGTCTGGAGGTGCTTTGGTCCTGTCGGAGATGGATGACACCGCTTGGCCGAAACCGATCAACTCATATGTTGTCAAGAGATACTACGCGTGAAGCTTCAGTTTGTATTTTTGTTATTTCCCTGTATTTGTTTGGTTTTCTTGTAATTGCTTTGTTTAAATTTTAGCCCTCTTGTAATGAACTACGTCTGACCTGAATTCTCAAGAATGAGATACGTAGGCGGCCTATGTCGGCCTCGGTCACCCCTTTTATCCCTTTTAATATTTCTTTGTATTTGAACTACGTTCGACCTGAATTCTCAAGAATGAGATACGTAGGTGGCCTATGTCAGCCTCGGTCGGTTTCTTTGTAAATTTCTTATTGTTGTTACCTTTGAGGGGGAACTATGTTTGACCTGATTCCTGCCGCAACGGAATACGTAGGCGCCACAAGGGTCTAGTCATATTTCCCGTAAGATTTCTATTCCTCTTTAAAATAGAAATTGGGACAGAATTTTTGAGGGGGACTCAAAAATTCTCACGAAGAAGATTTTTTCTCAGCAAGTCAAGATCGAAAAGATTCCAAAATTTGCAACTGGGATAGAATTTTCGAGAAGATAAACAAACTTGTACCTGGAACAGAAATTTTGAGGATGGCCTCAAAATTTCAACATGGGCTTATCGACAGTCTAGAGAGACTCTGAATACTCCACAACGAATAATCAGATATACCTCCAAGCATCAGATTCAAAGAAGTCCGCTAAGCTTGACGTGACATGATACTTGGCAGTAGCCCTTTTCAAAATGCTACTTTTTGAAAATATATTTTTCTTAAATATTTATATTTGCATTTCATTTGTTTTGGCATAAAATATTTTGTCTTATCTGTCATGAGTCGAGGAATCATAAAATCACTCGGAGACAGCAGGACAGGGAGCTGACAACTGAAGAATCGACACAGATCAGTTCATTTTAAAACTAACAATTTTTCTGTGAACTCAGGTCTATAGCCCCGCTCTGAAATCACCAGATCTATCCGATCAATGAATATGGAGAAGTCAAAGGGGGAAAAAGTATTCCCCAATTTTCAAATTTTCTGTGGATGCAGGAATTATTTTATATTGCTCATATCGAAGATTTGGGAATGTGAATGGCTTATTTCATTCAATTCTCAGCAACATGAAGTCCATAAGGAGCGTCCAGCTAGGTTGAAAGATGAACCAAATGAAAACCCCGGAAAGGATAATTTACGTTTTCGTCAAGGACGGCATCTACATTGCATTATCAGACACGATAGTGTAGCTACCCGGAAGGGTCCTTTATTTTATTATCGATCAAGACAATACACTACCCGGAGGGGTCATTTATTTTATTGTCAATCAAACAATACACTACCCGGAGGGGTCATTTATTTTATTGTCAATCAAGAAAATACACTACCCGGAGGGGTTATTTATTTTATCGTCAATCAAGACAATACACTACCCATGAGGGGTCATTTATTTTATTGTCGATCAGGACGACACACACTATGTGGAGAGTCATTTTACCATTGTTGTCAATTGAGACGATATGATTATCCAGAGGACACCTAGAAGATCACTATGTTGCTCGATTGAAGCACTGTCTTCACTTGGTACCAATGATGACATCAAAGTCAATAGACATGCATCGTAGAAAATCATGCATCGCAGAAAGTCATGCATCGCGAGTTAATATTCATGCGTCGAGGAAGATCATGCATCGCGAGTTAGTATTTATGCATCGCGAGAAGATATTCATGCCTCGCAAAAAATTATGCATCGCGAGAAGATATTCATACCTCGCAGAAAGTTATGCATCGCGAGAAGATATTCATGCCTCGCAGAAATTTATACATCTCGGGAAGACGTTCATGCCCCGCAGAAGATCATGCATCGCGAGTCAATACTCATGCATCGCGAGTCAATATTCATGCATCGCGGAAGATCATGCATCGCAAGTCAATATTCATGCATCGCGAAAGATCATGCATCGCGGAAGATCATGCATCGCGAGTCAATATTCATGCATCACGGAAGATCATGCATCGCGAGTCAATATTCATGCATCACGAAAGATCATGCATCGCGAGTCAATATTCATGGATCACGGGAAGACGTTCATGCCCCGTAGAAGATTTATGCGTCGCATGAAGATATTCATGCATCGCAGAAATTTATGCATCGCGGGAGGATATTCATGCCCCGCAAGAAATCACACATCGCGGGAAGGTATTCATGCCCCGCAAGAAATCATGCACTGCCAGAGAAGGAATCGTGCATCTCAAGAGAAATATTTACCCATCGACATCAACAGCATTCTTTTATTTTAATAAAAGTAAACATCCCGAAAAGCATCGAAGACGACATCAAGAGAAATATCAGCACACTGCATCAGTTTTTATTTCGACATCAAATGAAGAGTACATTGAAGATTATATTGCAAGCATAAGACATAAGCTTTATTTCTTTACGTCAAACCGATCGAGTTGACGTCAAATATGAAGGAGAGAAACTAAGTGTCAACGCGGTAAAAGACACTATCTCCCATTTGTATTGCATTTTTAAGCTGACGAGTTATCTCAGTCCTTGTCGAGAGCATCCAAAAGGATGAATTCTCCAAAAACAAACCACAGGTGTGGACGACATCAAAAGGGATGCAGCACAACGTGGAACTTTTTCTTAGCAGCGAACTGGGATATATTTGAAAGAGGAGTGTCAAACTCTTAGGACGCGAGCAGAAAAGCGACTTCCACCACAATCAAACCACACACCTGTCAGAGGGCATGTGGGTTTTTTCTTTGGCTTTTGTCAGTTTCGATTTCGCATCCAGAAATTTTGGTTTACTGGAGGCAAGTTTTCAATTTGAGTGACAATGCACCAAGAGCTTTGGAAATTATGTCCGTGTAAGTTCTTAATTATGGGTGTGAAGCGCGCCACATTCATGGCTAAGAGGTTACAAGCCTCCTTTTCATACTTCTTTAATTTTGTCATTCGTCCAGAGCCAAAGGTTATCTAGCATAACAGATTGCCTTTTCAACCGATCGAGTCGAACTACAAGCAGCCTGATTCCTAAGGTTTAAGGATATGTAGGCAGGTTCAATGCTGAAAACTCTGTTGTATTCCAAAATTAACTCTTAAATCCCATTTTTGGGTATTTCGGTCCCTTCATAATCTGGTATCGATATGACTATCGGATTCTTTTCAAAATTGTGCGTTAAATCAAGTGTATTGAACTACAGGTGGCCTGAATTCTCATATAGACTGAGATATATAGGAAACCCATTTCCTGGGTTCGGCCATAATCTCTTAAAATTCGTACCCAAATACCTTTCCTAAAAGATGGAGTTGAGGTCGGTCAAAATTGTCTTGGTCAATTTCATTTTTCCTCGAATTTCTTGCATCGATTCAAGTAAAATGAGGGACAGTTGTTGACACACCAATTTTGACCATCCCCGAAAAATTAATTCACGAGCTTCTTAAATCTTGAGCGCTTTAAAATAATCAGTTTTATGAAATTCAAAACGTTTTTCAAGACATTTCAAAGTAATTTTAGTAGCTTTTATAATTTTAAAATAGTATACATGCCCTTTATATAATTATCTTATTTTATAAGCATTTGAAAATTGTTTAAAAAAATATTTTTTGTTTTAATTAAATACTTTGTTACTTAGTTTAAAAACTTAATTGTTTGCATTTTGATTAATCTAATTATTTTATCTCGTTAATTAACCAACGTCGAGTCAATTTTGCTTAAATTTAGAATGAATTTGCTAACCAATTTCTAGTTACATTCTAAATTTAATTTGGTTCTTCTCACAATCTAATTACCAACTCATGAGTTTTCTATCAAGAATTTTGGGGCCTTAAAATATTTCCAGCAAATCCAATTCCCAGGTCCAACTCCGCGTTACTTTAGTTAATATCCTTTGGGGCCTTTGTTTTTTTAAAGCATTCTTTAATTAATGAATACCCAGCCCATGTTTTCTTTACCCAACCCATACCCTTTTAGCCCATTCTACCCTTAACCCATCAGCGGCTCTCCTTTCCCCTTTGCTTTATTTGTTAATTTCGAGCCTTTTTAATTAATTCCGTTATCTACATTTCCATCCCACTTTCTTCCAGACCTTAGCACCAATTTGGGCCTCTCCTACAATTTTCAGACATCTCAACTCCAATTCGCTCCAGCCCAATCCAAACAAAACCACAACCGCCTTTCCCGGCCCCCATCATCTTCCCCAAATACCCAAAGCGTAAAATTCCCAGAAACAGAGCAGTTCCCAAATGCTCTCCAGGCGTGATAACGACAACAGAGAAGCCGACCCATGCGAGACCCATCAACGGACACCTGTAATTTTGCTCTGTCCGCCCTGTTTTCGTACGGCCTCCGCAGCACACAAGGCACGCAGAATCGTCCTTGGTATTGTAGGATCGAGCCACATCTCATACACCAAGGACATGAAACCAAAACTCCGGATAAGGGTGTTTCTCTTTTGGGGAAATGAATTTTGAATTTCAAATCGAAGTGATTGTCCATTTTCTGCCCCAAGCCTTCTTCAGAATTTCCTCCGCCCTCCCCAATCCGAAAAATCCTAGTTTTCCCCCTCTAAATACCCCTCTTCTCCTTTGGTTTTGGTTTTTCTTTTTTTGGACGATATTTTGAGAAAAAACAGGGAGGAATCAAAAATTTCTTTTGAGTTAAGGCAAAGAGAGCAATACAACAAAAGATAGAAAATTTGGAGGAGCAAAGTTTAACAAAGAGAATCATTAGGATTTTTTTTTAGATAGCTTTGGTTGAATTCTTCATTAGCAAGGAAATACAGGTCGAATATGTTCCAAGAGAACAGAGGATATAAGAGTTTCAACGTCTGAATTTGACGTTTCCGTCCAAGCTGTTTGGGGCCGTAGTTTTGTGTTCGTCTTTTCTCTTGGGTGGATATCGTTGCTGCTCGAACGTATTTCCATCCTTTACATAAAAAAGTAACCTCTTCTGGATGTTAACTTGCTTATCGAATACTCTGTATTTTATGAATTGAAATTTTCTACCGAGGTATCTCTTCTCTTGCTAGAATACTTATGCTCTTTCTGATTTTATTTTTATTTTATTTATTTTTCCTCTTTGTTTCCGTTGTGTATGTTGTTAGGGAACATAAATTACTTTTCGTATAACTTGTGTTTAACACGTCTTTATTTAATAGCCTAGTTCTTTTTGTGTCAATCTTTGTGTCCAACAAGTCATTTTCCTATTGGTATTTCGCTTGCATTTAGCGGCTACTTGTTGGGTGGGCTGAGGCACCGTCTCTTGTTATTGATTTTCATATTCTGTAAAATCTTGGTTACTGTTCCTTTTCCGCTTTGCTCGTGTTTTATTTTGTTTGATGTTGTGTTTGCTTTAATGTAATGTGATTGAATTCTATAGACGGCATCGTAGTCGTGTTGTACCTATGTTGCTGATACTTTTCTTCCATCTTAAAAAATACAATTCATCGCCCCCCCCATGCGCTTAGAAGTGTTGAAATGTCTTAATCTGTTGTGCGATTAGTTTTCCAAGTGAGTAAATGTCAATCCTATTGGAGCTATTTCCTTTAAGAGAATGTCTGCGAATATGTCCGTGTTTATGCCCTCATTCATTTGCCTCTCTTTAGACTTTTTCCAAATCGCAGTCATAGATAAATTCTTTCCATCTTGTTCTTAAAGAGTTTGTTCGTTTGGTTCATGTTCTAAAGGGGGTAAAGGGTTACTGTCTTTTCCGGAAGCTTGCTGGGAAGAGGCATTAATAAGGTGCCTAAGTTGTGTACCTTTGAAGTAATTTTGAATTAGCTCTATTGCATCCCTAGCATGGTATAAAACTATTTTAGCTTGATCTGTGGTTTTAGAGGACAATTTCGTGAACCTTTGTCTTTCTGCCTAGTTTAACTTTGTGACAAGTATTGGGTTCATTTAAAAGTGTTAGGCAATGTTCGTCGATGTCTTGTTATGAAAGTCCTGCGTGTGTTCGTGATGTTACATTGGTAAATTTGCATTTTTATGTGCTTAATATTAATATCCGTATGAAGCCTATTTGAATAGATCGTTGCATGAATATATTTCTTTTGAATAGTTTTATTTTCGTCGTTCAAAAAATGTGTTTGCGGAAATATAAGTTTGGTTAACTTTTTTTTTTAGATATCTTATAGACATCCCCTCAAGTTTAATTTCAATATCATTTAGTGTCAAAATGCTTAGAATGTTGTTTGCTGGGACCTATTTTCTTTGGCTCTAATAATTTGTCAAACAATGAACCATTGACTACTGTTGACTATTGCATATTCACTATTCTATTTAACTTTGCATTATTTATTTTTCTATTAAATACCTCCTGTGATTTGTATATTAATGTATTTATTTGTTGTTTCGCATGTGAAATCGATTTGATCTGTCTAAGGGTTCATCATTTGCGTTTCGAGAGATAGAGCCATAAGGCTTAAAATCTCATTCATTGAGTCAAGCCCTTTCGAATCCAATGTACAGGTCCCGAAGAAAATAAATTCAATAAGCTTTGGATTAGATGACCCTTTTTTTCATTTTATGCATTTTTGTATTTTGTTATTTTTAGGGCTTAAGCCCCCTTGTCGTCTTTTATTTACTTTATTATTATTGTCTGTTTAGGTTAGGACAGGTACAAAAGAAATGGGTCAAAAACCCAAAACAGGTGGGTCCAAATTCCGGTCCAGGCGGACAGAAAACGCAGATTTGGATCCAATTCTCTTTCTCTCTCTCTATCTCTCTATCTCGTTAGGTCATTTATTCGTTTGTTAACTAATTGTCGTTAGTTTTAAATTAGAGAATCAAAATCACCGCAAATGCCGTAAATGTTTTATCAATTTATAATCAAATCAAACGGATTTAAAAGGAGGAATAAACTTTCAAATCAATTTTTACTTAAATAGTAAATTAATTACTTTGCTTTCAAAAACTGCTAATAAATTTTTATAAAACTTTAAGTTAGACATTTTAGCCAAATTAAGTTAGTTGTTGGAAAATCGCATTAGCGAATATTTTAAGTGCCTTAAACATCTTCCTAAAATATAAATATTAATCTTCGAACCCCCTTTAATTATTTTCAATTGATTTTTCTGTTAAGTCTTTTGAAAATAAAGGTTTTTCTTAATTTTCTCAAAATTAAGTGGCGACTTAAAAAGTCGAAAACTCTTAACAAAATATTCTACTTAAATATATTTTTGGATAAAACAGTATTCATTATATAATTGACTTGGCTAGTGATAATATAATGACAAGTATCGAGTGAAAGTTTGATTTATGCCAACAAATTGGCTAGCAAAACTATGTCCAAAAGATTATCTCCAAAAATATGTGAAGTCATACCAATCTCTACATCAATGAACTCATAACATAGGGTATGCCAATCAATGGGGCAAGTACCAACATACCCTATCCACATGAACTTGTGAACGTAATAACATTGAATAAGTCCTTATAACTTTCCTAAAGAATTGTACAAGACTATCAATTAACGTTGAACAAGTTAAGGTGAGTAATGAAATAACTAAAAGCTTAAGTTATGAAATTAACCTAATATTGAGTGTTAAAGGAAGTGAAACAGACCTCACTTACACTTAAAAGATTATGTCAAAGATACTCACATAAGAGGGTGCTAGAAGCCTTGATACAAGTCTTACTCTCACCATGATGATAATGTAAAATTTAAGTTTATATTCATCAAGTATAGAAAATGGATGACCAGTCATCCATTGAGTTAAGTATACCTCATACTAGAAGCAATCTTCCATAATGTTTGAGTCAACTCTAAAAGATATTAAGTAAGATAAATCTGAGCTTAGCACCAGTAGACCAGCAATGAGCTTGTGCCAGCACATGTAAGCCTCATGAGATGAGATCACCACCCAGGTGGACCAGGGTCTCCAAAAGTCTCCTAGTCTTTGAACTATGTTGCCAGCATAGGGACTAGCTAGTGGAGAAATCCACCTAAGAATGCTAGGTAGTTTCGGTTTCACTTTGGCCGGTGATACCACCTCTTTTAGGTGTGGGGGAGAAACTGGATTTCATGTTTAGCTCACATGATCTATGTCGGTTAAATCTCAGGAAAGTATTCGGTTCACTTTAGCTGTGAACCACCTCTTTTCGGTGTGGGAAAGAAACTGGATTTCATGTTAGCTCGCATGATCTACTTCAGATAATGCTAAAGATTTCTTTAAAGAAAGTAAGAAAGAATGAAAGTAGCATGTTCAAAGGGAACAACAGATCAAAGAAGAATGTGAGTTCAAAGTGAACTAGGTAAGGAAGAGCTTAAGAATGTCAATCATCAATGTTTGATAAGAATGAAGTTTTAACAAGTTAGTGGTTTATGCCAATATTGGAGTATGAATATATTCCCCCCAAGATCTATATATTATGCAAATAAACAAAGAATGGGCATAGCCAATAAATATTGGCTTATAAATACATTCATGCCCAATTTAATAAGAATGGAAAATATAACTTGTAAGTAATGTAGCCAAATCATTTCCTTAGTCTTCTGGATTACTTACTCGATTCATTGTAGGTATGGGACTACAATGAATCATTGAACTTGTAAGTAAAACATAGGATCATAGGATATCATTGAACTACACAACAGAAAGAAGAAAAGACTGAAAAATAAACTAAGGCTGGGAATAGGGCTTTCGGCCTAAGGGAGCAAAATCATAAAGTTTTGTTTAAGTTATTCTAAAATTATGTTCATAATTCCAAGGTCTTATGTTCATATAAAAAATGAGTTGTATGACTTAATTGCATGAGAACATGTCATATTCATGGCAAGAATCAGAAATAACGGTTTAAGAAAGTAAAGTGACTTAACTTTCCAGAAATGACATGTTGCTATAGGAAGAGATTTTCTTGATCATGCATTGTCCTTATTTGTTTATGTGCATACACTTCTACTTAATACAAGTGTGTACTAACCCCATATATTATTACTATTTTAATAGGTGCAGGTTCTAGAGAAGATTAAAGATTCGACGAAGGATTTTTGATTAGCGATCTCCAGACTTTGGTAGGTCCTCTTGACTTCGAGGATGCTACATTTATTATTCTAGTTTAGTACAATAGACATAGCTGGTGGACGTAGTCCCTAGCGTTCCATTTCAAACATTTGTTCAAGTGTTTGTAATAAGGCCGATTGGCAAACTATTATTATTATGATTCATCATTTCGATTGTTTAATCTATTGATAGATGGTTGCTTAGTTTGAACTATATTAGTATATTACTCTTATGCCGTTATGTGAAGTCTAAGTATACTTCAATAAAAAGTTTTAAATTTTCCGCAAATTTAACTGTATGATTGTGATGAAAGCTAAGAAGAGGCTTGTCTGCGATCTCTGAGAGGTTAACGACGCCGGATGCATTCGTATTCCAGAATCCGGGTGACAATATGTATATTGAGATTGTCACGGTCGGGGAGCATGCCCTAGAAGTAACATGGCGTACATGACCTCTCGAAGGTGTTATACAAGCCCATAGTCATCATTCATCGCATTGTCATAGGTAAATTATCGAAAAATATAAAACTTTCATAGCACATCATATGCTAGAACATATACATAAAATAGCATATTTACATAGTACTACTCTAAGTCTCTTTGGCATCTTAGACTCAACATCATTAGAGTACATTAGGGACACGTCCCTTACAATATAAAACATTAACTAATCTATTACATAACTTGAGTAAAACATTACATAGGGAATCCGTGAACTTAAGGATCCCTTTCCTTGAGCTTGGTAAACATATATCAAGCCCTTCACCTTAGAGACATCCTTTAAGCATCCATAACCTACACTTTGTGTAAAAAGGTGAATAAGAATGGTGTTAGTACAAAAACGCACTAAGTATGGCAACCATGAAAAACATGCATTTAAAAAGGACATTTTACTTTGAAACCATGCATCCTGTGTTTTGTGAAAACTTCATAAAACTTGATACCATAAGAATCATACAATTCACATACTTCATATAGCAACATACAACAGTCATAGAATCACATAAAACCATACATTGCATTTAAGGCACATTTACAATTTACTCACAGTAAGCTCATTGCATTTACAATAAGCTCATTCTCCCTTTATAGTAAACCGCTTTTTAAATAATTCCTTAACTCACCAAGTAACCCTCTAGTGATACTTGGTGCAATGTATAGATAATGTCCCATTACACTATCCATACTCAAGTATCACCTTAAGACCACAAGGTAGTCATACACACACCCTTCACTAATCATCAAACATTATACATATACATAGAGGTTTAGCATACCATGACAATACAATTTTCACATATAACTCAACATAGTACATGAACCTCATATAAGACTTATTCCAATACATCATGTAAGTCAACACTACCAATAACATCATACTAGGCAATAGTCAACAACACATACTTGGACTTCACTTCATAAGACATCATAAGACCTTAGTCATAATCCCAATCTAAGCCTACTAGTGGAATGCACATGTGAAGCCCCATAACCCCACACATACTAAGTAAACTCCTAGAGACACCACAAACATATCATTTACTTCATACATCAACAAGGCAAGTAAAGAAAACTTCATACATGACAAGTAAGACCTTCATCATATAGTCAATAAGACAAACATTATGCATATAAGGTAAGACCACATCATATAGAATCATTAGGACTCATACCATACATATCATCACAACATGTGGACAACACTACTATGTCATGCATAAGAACATAAACATATACATATACATATAGAACACCTTCCTAGAACTCCCTTGAATATCTACTTGTGCAAGGCATAGGTAAGGTAATTACTCTCACCTATCCTAAGTAACTTCCCTTAGGTTATCCTAGTTAGGGCTACTTACATTACTTCCATTGTCCATTTTACTTTAAGGAAACTATAGCCTTAACCGACACTAATACCATGGGTGCTAAAAATTGAATCCGGTGTTGTAGATTTTCACATAAAAGGAGGTGCTCTACTTAACCAAAGTAGAACATTAACATCATGCTAGTATATTAGGTGATATCACTTGCAAGATCCTATGGGTCAAACGTAGTTTATGGAACATGAAGGCATATATAGAAACCCTCTTTATGACTATTGAGACATTGTAGTTATCCACCTCATGAGGACTATGGTGAACCTACCTTCCCACATTGGGAAGGGACACCCCTAATCTTCCAGTTCTCTCGGTGCTAAGATAAGTTCCCTTTATTGAAAAGCTTTTATTACAGTACTTTATAAAACATAGGCTTTAGGAGAGTTAACCCCTAATATGCTTAGCTCATAGGTTATAGACGAGAAATTCCTTTCATCAACCTAAATCACGTGAGAAAACCTTTCTCATGGACATAGGATATTCAAGCACCATCTATTTGAGGATACAATTGAGAACACCTTTCAAGAGACCCTCTATTTACTAGATCATCAAACAAGCAGAATATACATGCTTTCATATGTGTTTATGTGTACATATATGTGATTAAAACTTTCACATAAACACCCTTGACCCACATCTGTTCATACTTTACTTCATTCATGCATAAGTGTATAGGTGTAACTATATGAGCAATCCTTTCATAGAAACACATTTAAACACTATACATATTCATACTTCATCATATCATATAAGACATGTTGATAGATTAATCATGCATTCATGTTCATTAGATAATAACCTAGGAACTATCCTATCAAGGCACACATGTGTAATGCATAGACAAGGTCCCATACCCTTGTCCATACTAGTACACCTATTAAGTCATCCTAGTTAAGGGATACATGACATACTTCATGGACATCTACTTCACATTCATAGTATTATACATTAGTGCATATGAGAATATCCATTCATTAGACACCATGAACCTATACTACTTGTAAACATGCATAAGGTGTGAGTGTGTGTACATTGGTCAACATGATCACATGATGGCTATAAACAACATATTTAAGCATCCACCCTCTTAAGATCATAATGCACCTTCAAGCATAGACCACACATCACATACTAGCATAGGAGACAAGACAACTTAAACACCTGCATTCAAGACTCCTAAGATTGGCTAATATCACACATTCATATAGGGTACATAGGTAAGGGATCATTAACCATTATTACTTCATCAATGGCAGCACCTAACCCTAACCCTAACTTAGTCATCCACATGTTTATAACATTAGCAATACAACCTAGATCATAAACTAGAATGAAAGACTAGGCATAATACTTCACATTGGGTGATCATCATCACCTCACACTCATAGTACAATTTCCTTCAAGGCCGTGATCAAATCACATATATATTGACAATAAGGTAAAGACCGCCACCATAAGTGGACGATACACACAATGCCCATACAAGGCCAATTCGACTTGCATTTCTATAGAGAAGTAGAGAAAGTAGGCAATCTTACTAATTCACCATTGCTTTGATCATCATTGATCAATACTCATATTTCATCAACAATACTATTATATAGGGCAGTATCTAAAAGTAAAATAATCATATACGAAATTATGACTCAATCATCATAGAATCAAGACCATATCATGTACACTACTTTATCAAACTATAGAAGATATAAGAGTACAGGTCAACCTTACCAAACTTCCAAGCCTTGATCATCATTGATCACTCATCAATAATTCACCATCAATTTGAATACAAAACACTAGCAATATATAATTCAAAATGCTAGAATCATAATTCACTTAACATAGAATCAAGATCACTATTCCCATAACATAGGATAAATCAAGATTTGGGAGGTATAATGGGTTTAAAATGAAATTGGATTGAAAAATCACATTCAAATCAGTATCTAATAATAAATTCATTATCATCATGCTTTTGAAATTATTATTAGAAAGAACCCATAGCTAGATTGGAATATAGACGATTTGATCATGAAATCTCTTTGAAAAGGTTTGAAGGAACTCTTTAGATGGAAGGTTATCTAAATATGAAGGATCACGATACCTCATTGTAGGAGAAAACCACAAAAACATGATGAATAAACCAGAACAATCCAATCTACAAGTTGTTCTTGAGCTTCATCTCCAATGGAGGTTTCTAGAGAGAGTTTGTTTTTGAGAGGGAGGTCTAATTTTGAATAATGAATTGGGTATGGGGTTTTGATCTTAATAACCAACTTAATATACCCAAAAATACCTAAAATATCCGTCAAGGTTCAGGTTAGGACGTGGGGTAAATTTCCCATTCACCCCTTAATGAAATAGTGCGCCTGGCATCATGATGCAGGCTGGATCAATGCCCACCATCGACACCCAATAGACCCATCGATGGTCCGTACTATCAATCGTAGTTTGCGTATGAGGCTCGTCATTTGGTGGCTTCATCTCCCAAGCAAAGTGTGGGACGACGCCACCGATCGACGGGGCGTAGGTGTACTGAAGGTCCGTCGTTCTAGACTCGTAGGTAGACACTGCCAAGGCAGTGTTTAGGCAGTGCTTGGGGTCATCCTTGAGGGCCTTTTACGGCGCCCTTTGGAGTCTTACCTTAACGTCTCAGCCCTAATAAAATTCATATACATGTTAGGGTCCCTACATACAATTTTGAGCATCAAACAACACACACAAAACTTCAAAACATGCTAAGCACACTCAAATACGTCCAAGGGCTAACTTTCAAACGTCTTGGACGTTTTTGGACGTTTCACTTCCATATCACTTAAAATTATTCATACATTCTTTGAAATACTTCATTAACATATTAACAAGCTTATAAGGCACATGTGACGCTCTAGGAACCTTAATTCATTTTGAGGGTCTTATAGTGATGATGGCCTTAAAGGCATAACATGTGAAGTTAAGTGATGATTTTGAATGATATGAATGTGGTACTCTTATGAAGTTGTTAATGTGTGACCTGAATATATCATGTATAAATGAATTATATATATATGATAAGCATGCTAGTGTGTGAATTATGATGAATGTAGGTATGAGCTTTTTTAGAAGTCAATGTTATGAAAATGGTGGTTATGTGAAAGGTGTAATCATATGTACTCACACACACACTTTGAATGAATGAATGAAGATTATGAATGAAAATGGGAGATTGTAGGGTAGCCACTCTTTGTGAGTAGAAATGATGTCTCTAGATTAACCCTACTATTCCTAAAGAACTCTAGTAATGAAATGGGGGATTGTCGGTAAGACACTCTTCGTGAGTAGAGATGAAGTGTCTAGACCAACCCTACTAATCCTAAATAACTATAGTAATGAAAAGGGGGATTTTGAGGTGAACTTTTTTCGTGAGTAGCGATGAAGTGTTTAGTAGCAACCTCACTATTCCCAAGAGCATTCTAAGACAGGTTGGAGGTTGGATACCCTTCGTGAGTTGAGATGTGGTGTTCAAAAGTAACCTCTAGGGTTAAGTACCCTTCATGAGTGTAGATGTGGTGATAAATATCTATATTTTAACCTATAGTTGATTAATTTTTAAGACTCATTGGGGTGTTATGCTTAGCACCGAGAGGATTTGAAGAAGGGGTGGGTACACTTCGTGAGTAGAGATGTTGTATCCAATGTACCTCTTCAGATGAGTACTCCTTGTTAGTAAAAAATTAGTTACTTAGTAGAAATCTCATTATCCTTTAACTATGTGCCCGCATAGGTGTAGCTATTAGAAAATCCATGTAAAGACTAAATGGAATGGCCCTACCTTAGGCAAGTGGGGATCCCTCATCTGGTAGGGGTTAATATTGGGATTCCATGTATAGCTCTCATCATCTATATCGATTAAAGCTATCCTCCAAAAATGAATGTAAATGAACTAAGTCCTCTTAAAGGTGCACTACTTAGGGAAGGTTGTGGTATGGGACGCTATCTATCCATTGCACAAGTAGGCATTTGGAGGAAGTCTTGGTGTGTCCTTATAAGAATTGGATAAATGGGTTATTATGTTATATAAAGGAAGTAATGTGACTTTATGTCTAATGAAAGTGAATCATGTTGATTCTATGTCAAGATTTATGAAGAATGATAAATTATGTGAAAGATTTTTAGGATTATGCAAATGATGAAAGCGATGTTCCTAGTCTAAGGGAATTCTCAAGGAGCACTAAGGTGGAAGTAGTAGTATGGGATGCTACTTTCACATTGCACTAAGTGTAACTTGGGGGTTTACTTGGAGGATGGTTCTTATGTGAAGTTCCTAAGTGTACGTATGCTTTCTCTAGTGTCTTTAGCATTGAATGTTGACTTGTTGAGTTGTAATGAACTATGATTATCCTTTGTAGCCTTAGGGATCACTGAGGTATTCATTGAAAAGGGTGTATGGTCGGTCTCTTCATGTATTACTTAAGTGAGTCTTAGGATAACTTTGGATAGGGAAGTTTATGTTATAATGGTTTATTGTAAATGTGACTATACATAGAGGTTTATGAGAGTGATACTTATAAAATGCTTTATAACATGATTCTTGAAGGTTTTATCAAAATAGCATGACTTGTATGTTTCTTCTAAAATGTCCTCTTTTACATCTGTTTTTGCATAATGCCATACTTAGTAAAATGTTTCTACTAACCCCATACTTACTATACTCTATAAGTATAGGTTGAAGGTAAGTGAAAGTTTAGGAGGCAAAGTTTGGGAAGTTGACTCTCTCAAGACTCGGTATGTTCTAATATATTCGAGGACATAGTCTATGTTTCTTTAGTTTCTTGTTTTAAGACTTCTAAAGGCTTATTATTATATTTCTTTCAATGTAAAGGGTCGTGTCCCTAAGGTACTTACGATGTTTCTCTAAGTTGTCTTGTGACAATGAGACCTATTCTTTAGTATTTTATAAAAGAAGTTTGTTATTTATATTCTTGTGAAATTTTTTAATTCCGCACTACTTTTCATACCTATGTAATGAATAATAGCTAATAGGCTTGTACAAGACCTCCAAAGGATCATGTACGCCGTGTGACGGCTCTAGAGTGCTCCCTTCTCCTAGGGTGTACTTGCGGGTTGTTACACAATTTCCCCCTAATTAACTACTAACCTTAACCTACTTTCAGACCTACAGACCATAGATCTAACGAAGGTCCGTGCTGATCATCTGTATTTCATGTCAGAGGATGGGTAACAGGAGTCTCAATCCACGGACCGTGGTCTCAATCCACAGACCGTAGTTCATGTTTGTGCTCCAAATTTTCTTGTGTTGCTTAGAATGCTTAATGATATGAAGTTGGTTTTCTTTGTAAGTTTGGTGCTTTGAATATGAATGTTATGTCCATGATGTTATGTGTTGTGAGCTTCTAGTTAAGCCCTTGGTGTCCTTGGAAGTGTTTAGTGTCATTCGAGGACGAATGTTTTTATATGTGGGCGAGATTGTAGCGACCCTCAAAATGAAATAGGTCTAACTAGATCTTCGAATGTGTTTCATGAGTTAATAATGTGTTAAAATAGTGAATTTTTGTTTTTAAGGTCTTTTTGGTAAGATTCGAAGTCAAACGTCAAGAGACGACAAATACGTTCGACTACTAGACGTCTATGTGCTTGTGTGTGTTTTCTAGTGTGCCTTTGTATATTTCGTGAGTTGTTTGGTCTCTAAAATGGTTGGTGAGGACCCTAAACCTAGATGACCATTTTTATTGGTTAAGAGTCCGGGTACGACTCCACCTAGGACCAACGAGGATCCCTAGAGGAGGACCCCAACTCTAAGGCAGAAGATCTCATGCAGTGTCAATCAACGAACCAAACGACGGCCACTCGATCAAACGACGGCTCGTCGACATGGTACGTCAAATGGACCTGAAGGCCTGTATGTGTTGAATATACAAAAAAAAACACGAGCACTCATCTACGGGACGTCGATCAAATGACGGTCCGTCATTTGTGGGCATCGTTTGGTGGTCAGCAAACTGCCTGCAAATTGTCCAAGTGAGGGGTGAATTGGGAAATTCACCCCACGTCCTAATTAGATAATGGTCGATTATTTTAAGGGTTTATACATATTTTAAATTAGTTTATAATCCTAAAACCTAATTTAGTCTTCATTTCCAAAAAAAATCAAAACCCCTCCCTCAAGAAAGACTCTCTCAAAACCCCATTGAAGCTTGAACTCAAGGAAGGGCTAAGATTGAAGGTTTTGGGTGATTACTTACCAATCTCATGGTTTCTTCATTTTAAGATATGGTAGTTAATCTTTGACTCTTCTTTCGTTTAAGGATCCCATTCAAAGACTTTCAAAAAGGGTTTTAAACTCCTAAATTCTTCGATTTTGAATTCTAAGCATGTATCTTTGCATGAAAACGTTTTAATGAATGAAATATGATATTTTAAATTTTAGTTGATAATTTTAAGGTGAAAAACTCAATGAACCCATGCTCATGCAATTTTTCAACTTTTGATGTATGGAGTGGGTATAATGTATATGACTAGATAATGTTAGGGTTGTGTTTCTTATGTTGTATTGTGGATTACCTAGTGCCTTATTATGTTGATTTTGTGAAATATTGAGAAAATGTGGTAAAGGCTTGGATGAAGGGTAAGTTCATCAATCTTGCTTAGTTTTTGTTGAATTGAACTTGAGTGGTATGGTATGTCACGACCTGAGAGTACCCCCTTGAATTAGGGCATTTTCGAATTCAAAACATGGCGTACTCGATCTCTCAGAGGTCTTGTACAAGCCCTTTCGTATCATTCATTGCATACATGTATGAAAAGTAGTGCGAAATTAAAACTTTTCACACGAAATGATAATACTTCAAAATATATGTTTTATAGAAAAACATTATGAAAGTCTAAGTGTCAAAGTCGTCATCTTAGACATACGAATATATTGGGACTCGTCCCATACTTCATCATATAGAAAATAGCTAAGTCTATTACAATACTTTCAATGAGGAAATCTAAACATCAAGATGTCCTCGAATCTAGTGAGGACATACCAACTCTTTGCTTGAATGAACACTAATCCAAGCTTCCACTTTGAGACTCCTCTCAAATGCGCCCAACACCTTTGGAGATAGACAAAATGTATGAAATTAGTACAAACACTTGTACTAAGTATGACATTATGCATAAAATCATGATAAACGGACAATTGTATAAAACATGTTTTTTTGAGTAAAACATCATAGTATGAGTATAAGAACAACATTTAACACCTTAGAAACATATAAGATATCAAATAAGCATTTTATCAAATATTGAAGAATGTTACAGTGAACTATGTCACTTTACAGTGAACTAAGTTCAACTTTACAGTGACCTCTTTTAGCTTGCAACCCTCTCACCAAAAATTATCCTAAGACTCACTTAAGTGAGACGAAGAGAGACCGCCCATACACCATCTCTAAGCACACCTAAATGATCCTTCAGACTACCTAAGATAATTCATTCTCACTTTATTTGTTCAACTCCCTTCCTAGAATTACTGTAAGACTCACCTAAGTAAAACATGAAGAGACCGCCCATACACCTTTTTCAAGCCTAGCAATCCTAAAATCTACTCTAGATAAGTACTTTTTCATTAACATTCCTTTACTAAAGTAATTATGTTCAGTAAGTCATTTAGAGAACATTCATCACTTATCGACATTCACATAATGGTCCTTAAGAAGACCTAGGGCACTCACACACTAACATCTTCAAAGCCTAATGGTGCAATGTCTAGATAGTGTCCCATTCCAATCCCTAAACATCATAGTACTTATCCAACACTAGCATGTATTCAACATGATGAGAATAGGCAATAACCGACATAGACCGTACTAGCTAGAATCCGGAGTCATAAACCTACACCGATAAAGGGTGTTATACTAGCCAAGGGTAGAACTAGGACACATCCTATGTAGGCACATGGTTAAGGAATATCAAGGTCTTTGATGCACTCTAGTCTCATTCTTAAGTAGAGATACATTGTACTCTAGTCTCCTTCTTAACTAGAGCTACAAACCATAACATATTCACTCGGTGCTAGCCTTTGTTCTCATAGAGTAAGTTCAATAAAAAGGGCATATTAAAAGATACCATCTCTTAGTCATTACCTAGTCATAATGCACCTACCAAAGATGGATCCACAAGGGCTGCCACTCAATGGTCTATAAGGATAGCTCATTTTTAACCTTCTTTCAATATAAAAGGTTCCACATAATAGTCATGCTTATAAGGGCACCATCTTAGGTCTATCGATCCTAGACTTTCATTCAACATTCATCCATACACATACAAGACAAAGGTGCATAAGCCTACTAAGTCAAGATGTTCATATTCATAATGTAAATGTATCAAGTAAGGGACACAAGTTTACCAAGACAAGACACACACATCTTCACATATCGCATATCATTCTATAAGCACATCGGCATAACCAACATCATCTATAGGTTACCCTATTCACTACCATAATATCATAAATATAACCATCATAAGGCTCACATAATCAAATAAGAAGAACATGCATCAACTCTAAGACTACACATACAAGGACATAGTCATAGTCTAACATGATCACCTAACATCATAAATAGAAGAACACATACCATCACCTTAATCATAATTAGATGGATATGATCATACTTCACATAATTCAACTATGCAAATCATCATAATATATCAAGTAGTTGCCGACAAGGCCATGATCATTATAATACATAAAGTAATGCCGACGATGCCACATAATTCACAAGTAAAGCACAAAGCACCGCCACCATAAGTGGATTATACCAATCACAACATAATTCAAGACCTATGTTAAATAAAATAAATAGAATTAGGGCAGCGTACCACCAATCCATTTTACCACTTCAATCCATAGCTAAACCATCCAATACGATACCAATAGGCCCTTACCCATGGTCATGATCATTAATTCAATACATAAATCGCAATAATCAATGAATCTAAGTCAATTCAATATAGGTTTATAAATCTAAGACAGCCTATACATCAATCTAATACAATTCTTACACCATTCAATAGCCCAAATGAAACTACACTAGAATTCATAAGCATTGAGACATGATCACTTAACACATACAATTGTCAAAACTAGGATTGCATTATTTGCATGGCTTCATAGGGATTATTACTTTAAAACATTGCATTAACATCAATTCAATCCTAAAACATTGATTCAAAACCTTTTATACAAGAACCCATGGCTAGATCACAAAATTAGAGAATTCATGTTTGATCATCTTTAAAAAATAATTGGAATTGAATCCTTGAAGAAAGAGATTTCAAGGATGAATAACTATACCTTAATTGTGATGAATAGACCACAAGATTGATGGAGAAAAACTTGAGAAACCTATCTTCTTCCTTGGAACTTCAAAGCTTCAATAATGGTGTTTTGGAGAGAGTGAATGAAGAGGTTTTATTTTGAGTTGAGGATTTAGCTATGATTGGTGAGTTTAGGAGTTTAAAATGGACTAATAAACGTCACTAAGTCACCCCTAAATTACCCAAAAGACCCCTACATTTATTGGACAAATTAACCAACTCAAATTTGACTTAAAAATGACGCAACGAAATCTGGAACTTTACTGCGCATCGCGGAGGCTCTTCCGAATCTTATTTTTTGAAAATTCTAGGAAAGAATATTTCGTGACATCCCCGCGTCATAGGGCAAACATTTGTCCATTTTTGGGCCAGCTGCGTGACGCGCAGCCACTGCTAGATTTTGGCTGGCGTGGCAGCTTGCCCGACCAACTTTGGGTCCTCCTTGGGGACCCTTTTGTTGGTCCCCGGGCATCGTTCTCGGATGTTATGAACCTTTGCATTTCAGGATATGAGTATATACCCTCTTAATGAATTTCACCTTCAATCATCTCCCAAAACATTACTACAAAACACTACGACACACTAGTTCAACTTCGACTAGTTTCCAAACGTCTTGGACGTTCTTGGACGTTTGACCTCCAAAAACTTCCAAACTTTATATACTTCCTAAGAACACTATTATTAACCATTTTATGACTTCAGAACATCATGACACAAGTATTAGGCTCTATTTCAACCTAGTTCATTTTGAGGGTGTAGCAATACTCCCCCACTTGGACAACATTCGTCCTCGAATGACACTTGCTATTCTCTTGAGACACTATCAAGAGATAAGAAACTAAATATTAGCAGCACATAACCATACCACACAATACACAATACACACATGTAGGAGAGACAACTATTTCACATACTTTAAGAGACTCAAACACAACAAAAAGTTAGGAACTACATCTACAACTCATCATGCAATAAGATTCACATTTTCATTTCATATAGGAGAAACTTCCTTATCCACATATTATCATGCTCATATACATCATTTATATACACGTCATAACCATTTTTTCATGAAAGAACAATTTAGTCAAAATTTCAAAATCTTTACAGTAAGCACCAATTTCTATACAGTGAATCATGCTCAAATTTCAAAATAATGCATCTCTTAAGCAATTTATGATAGAAGCATGACAATATGAGAGATAAAACTATATAAAGTCAATTAAAACATAATCATAACTTCATGAAATGCAAAATGCGAGGAATCAATGAAGTTCAATTTCGACTAGACTCCTAAACAAAATGCAACATGCAACATGCTACTATGACATTCTATATCTCAATCTTGAATTGAATAGAAGAGATGAGGCAACAAATTACCATTCTACTACTCACCATACTCCCCCACTTAGAACGAACTCATATAACTAAAAAGAGAAAACTATAACTTACCGGCATCATCATCATCATCCGGTTTTGTTCCTTTGGCTCGGAGAGCATAGAAGCGAGCCTTTCCCTTTGGAGCACCACCATCCGGAACATTAGGATGAACTTGCTTGGCCTCTCTTCCTCTCGATGCAATAGTAGGACAATCTCTAACCTAGTGATCATCCTTCCCACAACCAAAGCACCCCCTAGTACCGGCTAGACACTTCCCAAAGTGCTTCTTCCCACAAGTAGCACAAGTAGGCTTAACCACTTGGGAACCACAACCGCTCTCATAGTTAGACTTAGGAACACTAGAACTATCTTGATTTGGAACTCTCTTATTAAACTTAGGTTGACCTTACTCCTCGGTTCTTCTGCTCTTAGTATCTCTACTTCTCCTCCCAAGTTTAGACTCTTCAATGGATTGAGCATACACCATAAGCGTAGCTAGAGTCATGTCACCATGGAGCATGGTTGTACGACACTCTTCTTTCACAATATCTTAAACACCGGTCAAGAACCTACTAATCTCATCCCTAGGGTTAAACACCAAGGATGGAGCATACTTAAAAAATAGGATAAACTTTAAGAAATACTCCTCAACACTCATGCTAGCTTGCCTAATGTTTATAAATTCCTCAATCTTAACCTCCCTCTTCTCACGGGGAAAGTACCTTTCTAAGAATGCTTTCTTAAACTCTTCCCACTCTAAGGGACCCGATTCAATCGGTCTACTATCCTTCCATTGAGTAAACCATACTTGAGCAACATCTTTCAATTTATACGAATCCAACTCTGCTTTCTCTGTGGAAATCACTCTCATAGCATGAACTATCTTATACACCTCATCCAAGAAGGCTTGGGGATCTTCTCTTACTTTAGAACCAAAGAATATAGGAGGATTTATCCTCACAAAGTACCTCAATCCAGAGGTCATAGTACTCTCCATAGAATTCACTCTAGGCCCAATGTCTCTATTCACTTTAGTTGTCATAGCTCGGGCTAGGGTAAGGAGAGCCTCTCTAATCTCCTCATTATCCATAACCGGGGGAACCACCGGAACCTCATTACCTCCACCCACAATAGGTACCTGATCATCTTGATCACCTTGAACACGTTAAGGAACTTGCACACCTTGTGGCACTTGTTAACCTCGTGGTGGAAGTCCCTCATTCACATCATTCTCCTCAACCCTCCTAGCCGGTCTCCTCCTCGTATTGATCTTCCTAGAAACACAAGGAAAACCATAAAAAAAGGATACTCATAACTTTTAATCTTTACGGCATGACATAGGAGTACAAAAGAAGGGAAACTCTATCGTCCTATAGCCTCTCGTTCATGGATGTGTCGCGACTCACACCAATGAACAACACTCTACTAAACGTGTCTTTTTGAGAATTTTTGATTCCTACGACTACTTTCATAACTTTATGCTGTGATACCAAGATTGTCACGACCCGAGAGTACCCCCTAGAATTTAGAGCATTCTCGAATTGAAACACGGCGCACTCGACCTCTCAAAGGTCTTGTACAAGCCCTTTCGTACCATTCATCGCATACATGTATGAAAAGTAGAGTGGAATTAAAACTTTTCACACGAAACGATAATACTTCAAAATATCTCTTTTATAGAAAATATAATGAAAGGATAAGTCTCAAAGTCGCCATCTTAGTCATACGAATATATTGGGACACGACCCGTACTTCATCATATAGAAAATAGCTAAGTCTATTACAATACTTTCAATGAGGAAATCTAAACATCAAGATGTCCTCGAATATAGTGAGGACATACAAACTCTTTGTTTGAATGAACACTAATCCAAGATTCCACTTCGAGACTTGGAGATAGATAAAATATATGAAATTAGTACAAACACTTGTACTAAGTATGGCATAATACATAAAATCATGAGAAACAGACTTTTGTATAAAACATGCTCTTTTTGAGTAAAACATCATAGTATAAGTATAAGAACAACATTTAACACCTTAGAAACATATAAGATATCACATAAACATTTTATCAAATGTTGAAGAATGTTACAGTGAACTATGTCACTTTACAGTGAACTAAGTTCAACTTTACAGTGACCTCTTTTATCTTGAAAACCTCTCACCTGAGTTTATCCTAAGACTTACTTAAGTGAGCCTAAGACAGACCGCCCATACACTCTCTCTAATTACACCTAAATGATCCTTAAGAGTACCTAAGATAAGATCATTCTCGCCTAATTTGTTAAACTCTTACCTAGAATTACTCTAAGACTCACCTAAGTAAGACATGAAGAGACCACCCATACACCCTCTTAAAGCCTACCTAAGCAATCCTCAAAGTTACTCTAGATAAGTACATTTTCATTAACATTTCTTTACTAAAGTCATTATGTTCATTCAGTCAATTAGAAAATATTCATCACTTATGGACATTCACATAATGGTCCTTAAGAAGACCTAGGGCACTCAGACACTAACATCTTCAAAGAATAATCGTGCAATGTATAGATAGTGTCCCATTCCACTACCTAAACTTCATATTACTTATATGTAAGGGCCCTGACCAAGTGACTCGATATAGGCATGGGCGTGGCAAAGGGTTGGCATGAATGACTTTGCCAAAGGACAAAATGCGGGTTGAATCAAGCATGCGTTGAGTTAGCAGAGTGATGGCATGGTCAATTGGGTTCAAAATTTCTTTGTAGGACAGTGTCAAGACATGACATTGGTGTTGTCAAGGCAACAACTCATGGAATGACTTGGACGCTGGCTGACATCGGTTGTGGACAAAGTTGGCATGCAAAAATCACATTGTCTGGTCAAATGCGGGAAAATTGAGCTGAGCTAAGTTTAAGCATTGTAAATTGTTAATGAAATGCATCAAGAAAACAAGAAATGGCACGGGTGAATTAAAAGCTAGCATTGCCAAAGCAAGGCAGCGGCAGGGCGTCAGTGGTGCGTAGACATGGAAAATGTGCGGATGGATTCGGGTGGGATTTGATAAAGAAATGACTATACAATTTTTAGACATTGTATTAGAGTCAAAAATATTGAAGGATAATTCAGCAAAGAAACGAAATCCAGTCAGCCAGCTCACATGCCAAGCACATGTGGCGGTTACCTTTTTGTAACCGCTTGTGTGCAGATTCGTTGTATCTCTTGTATGTATTTTGAATTCAAATTTTGAATGTTTCTTATCAGTTGGGGATGTCAACTAAATTATATTTTAGTAGTCTAATCATTTGACAAGTTTTAGACATGTGTCACAACACTATGCTATGAAAACACAAGGCTGCCACATGTTCTATAAATGGACAACCTTGTGTGTTGGACAAAATTTGCTAAGTATAGAGGATGGACTTGTTATCCTAAGGTGAAAGAGGGAATATTAAGTTTGGAATTTCACCAAGACACTTAGAATAAAAAGTGAGGGTTTTAAAAAGTGTCTAAGGCAGCAATCGACTTGTGATTGTTCCTTAATTCGAAGTTGAAATCGAAAGTTGGACAGAATTGTTGCTGAACGAGTGAGTCTTTTGTATTGTTTTGATTATAAATATAAAGGTTGGGTTTGCCCGTACGTGTATTTTTTGATTTCCTATTAAAGTCTTAAAAATAATTTAAGGCTTAAAAGAAGAAAAATGTCCTTGAACGTTAGGCAGAATAGGATGTGAAAGGGGCTGAGTTGAGTGAGACTTGACTGACATTAGGTGTAACAACCCTAAAAATGGATAAGATAAGAAATGCTTAGTGTGTCAAGAATGCCTATGATTAGACCAGGGTTCACACGGATTGATGCGCGTAGAACCAGACCTCGGAACCCTTGCTACAACCAAGCCAACTAACTTGGGGAGTTAATTGAGCTTGGAAAGCTTGGGACCAACCATGTAGGGCTCTCGAATACGAAGATATACTCGAATGAGTCTTTACCGGACTTAAAGAGAGGAAAGCTTAAGTTTTGAGGGTTTAGGGGTAAAATGGTCTTTTGCCAGGCTAAGGGTAATATCGTAATTACCCTAAATACATATGTAATTATTTAATTAATAAAGTGGAGGGGCAATTTGCGGAGAGAGAGCCGAAATTGAGCTCTTGAAGTGAAGTCTTGCTCCACCCGGGTTCGAACCTAGGTGGAAGCAATGATTTAACTTGTTTTTAATTAAATGGATAAATTAATTTAATTAATTAATAAATATTAGCTGATTTAAGGAAAAAGAAATCAGATTTTTATTAATTTTGATTAATTATTGAGTTGACTAATTCAAACCCACAAAGTCCTACTTTTACTAGACTTCTATCTCTCATTTCCCCCACTCTCTCTTGCACGATTCTCTGTCTCTTTCACTCTCTTTTCTTGGCTGAAAACGTGAGAAAACAATCAGCAAAAGAAAAATAAAGTCAAGGCAAAAGTTCATCAAGAACTTGAAAGATAGAAACTCAACGAGAAAACAATCCGGTAACGTTAAGCAGAACTACTACGCTAGTCGGGTGAGGTGTGAGTGTGGGTGTTTGGACTGATTTTTGGAGAGGTTCTTGGGCAGCATTCTGGACATTTAACAAGAAAACAAGGTATGGGTCTTCTTACTCTTGGTCCCTTTCCCAAGAGACCCTTAGGACTCAGATAATTCTATTTCGAAACTAGGATTGTGCCCCTTTTCATGCTCCCTGTCATTAGCTCCCAACGAATGTAGGTTGGTATGAATGCTGGTAGACTTAGGATTATGTGATGTTTGTGTTGAATGTAATGTATTGGATGTATGTTAATTCATGAAAAGACAACTATGTATGTGTGTTCGAATTAAGAAAAGAAAAATGTATGGCATGTTGAGTCTCGGCCTAGAGGCTTAATTTTGTTAATGTTTTGTTTGTTGTTTTATGTACACTAATTGAAGTAAAATGTGATGTTCATGTGACATGAAGTGTGGCTGAATTGAGGAGTAAACATTTTGGTTAAGAATTCGTGAAAGAAATTGAATTAAAGAACGTACCAAACGAACTATGTATTGTCCTATAAATTTACTAACAAATGAAGATAAAAAAAAAATGAGTAAAAATGTTACTTGAATTTCCAGCAATTGGTTGATATATCATTGCCAAATTAAGATGTTTAGAATGCCAAGAAAAATAAAGAAAATTAGGTGAGGTCATTGAGGGTTGAACCCGAGACCTCACCCCTTTAAAATCAAAAGAAAAGTTTAATTAAAGAAGAGGAAAATTCGTGTGGTGAGGGGGATTCGAACTTGTCTTGGTTGAGAAATAAGGGTGAAGAAAAGAAAATAAGAAATGAGAGGGGTGGGGTTCGAACCCACACCCTCTCGGTTAGGAACTAAGGAAAAGGAAAAATAAAGAAAATTTTGAGAGGCATGGGATTCGAACCCACGACCTCTATGCGGATGAGGGAGATAAATATAAAAATAAAATGAGGCGGTGGGGATTCGACCCCACAAGCTCACAGTCAACTCAAATAAGTCAACTTTCAAGAAGGAGAATAAATTAAAGAGGTTGTGGGGGTTCGAACCCACAACCTCTCAGCCTTAAGCGAATGGAAGGGAAAGGAAAATAAAGGAGAATTGTAGTGTGGCTGAGGGGACTCGACCTCGGGTCCCAAAGTCTCCCATAGGCCGAAACTAATAAAAGAAAACGAAATGGGGTTGTGGGGGCTTGAAACCACAACCCATCGGCCAATGCAAGAGAGATTGTAATTAGAAAAGTAAGCCTTTAATGTAAATATTGTGATTTGACTTAGAGTTAAAATGTTATGAATATTAGAATGAAATCAATTAATAATGTAAATGACATTCAATTGATTCAAAACTTGGGTTTCCTTGCCCAAACTTCCGTATTGATACATAAGTCACGTGAACAAATGTACAAGAATAATGCCACCCACTTTGATCAAATTCAAGATCTTGGCATAAATACAAGATACATAAGTCTTGTACTACGTAATCTTAGGAATGTAATAATCACTTAACAAACTACGAATGAAGCCTCATGGCTTGTATGTATAGACACATAAGTCTAACATACGTTCAAAGTAAGTGAACCTAAGATATATGAAATGAAATGATGAACCCTAGAAGGGTTAAGTATGAGTGTAAATACACTAAACGGCCAAGTGCATTGGCATATGATGAGATGAACAATGAAATGATGAAATGAACAATGAAATAATGAAACCCTAGAAGGGTTAAGTAAGGGTGTGAAACCCACCAAATGGCCAAGTGCATTGGACTATGATGAAGTGAACATTCACGTAAAAAGGGTGAGTAATTATGAAGAGCAAATGTGCTAATGTTAATGAATGTGGTGACAACATGATGTGAGGCTAATGTAAATGATGAGAGCAATCTCAAATGAGCCTAAGTAAATGTTACCAATATGTACTCACCTATGAGAGTGTAAGATAATGAAGAGACCAGTCTCTATGAACACTCTAATGAGAGTATTGAGCTTAACACACTCAATACGAATGATGAGATGAGAAATCATCTAATGAGCTATGATGTCCTCATACTAGAAGCCAGCTTCCATGACGTATGAGATGAATGTAATGGAACTTTATACTGAGCACCGATAGACTAGCTATGAGCGGTGATGCCTTCTTTCGGGAAGGGCGGAGGTTCACGTAACTCTCATGAGATGAGACTGTCCGGCTTGCTGGGTATGGGTCTCCTGATATCTCCTAGTCTTCGAACCTATACTGCCAATATAGGGATCTGGCGGGGTTAAATTCCCATGTACGCTAGCATGTTTTTGGGTCACTTTGGCCGGTGATTCCACCTCTTTTCGGTGTGGGGGAGACACTGGATTTCATGATGCTCACATGATCTATGTCGGTTAAAGTTAAAGTTCCCAATGAATGAATGAGGCCAGCCTCAAATGATGCACATAATGAAATGAATGATACCAAAGGTGTTAGGATAGGATAATCAAAAGGTGAGTTAGATTCAAGTAATGACATTAGGTCATTCTTGGTCATTGCACAACGAACCTAATGAAAGTCTTAAACTACATCCTAGGTATAACTGGTGTTTACACTGGTCTATGAATGAAAATGAAATGGAGTACGTATGAATGAACGAAGCAGACTCTGTGTTTGCTAATGAAGACTCCCTAGTTGAGGTCCCATATGTTGAGCCCTCATTTTGGAAAGTCTTAATGTCAAGTCCATGATTCCAAGGTCTCATGGCATATGAATGAATGATATGAAAGAAGTTATGTGCTACATGTGAAATGTATTGTATGCTCTATGATGAGTGCTATGTGTAAATGTTATGTGCTGTCTGCAAATGTGAAAAGTATGATGATGTATGTTATTCTCATGGCATAACTTTCCTATTCCAAATCTGGAAAGCTCACTGACTTTCCTAATCCAAATTTGGAAAAATCATTTACTTTCCTAATCCAAATTTGGAAACTTTCCTAATCTCAATTTGGCAAGTCCACTGACTTGGCTTTCAAAAATCATGTTGTTAGGAAAGAGCTATTCTTTCTCATGCATGTCCTTGGTGTGTGCTTGCATATACCCATACTTAGTACAAGTGTGTACTAATCCCATACAAACTCTACTATTTTAGGTGCAGGCACAGGTGGACGGTAAAGCTAAAGGATCATCGCTGCAGTTATCCGGACGTTCAACATTCATCCGGCTTTGGTAGGTCCTCATGTTCGAGGATGCTACTATTTTATGTTCTAGCTTAGTTTAGGAGTTGAGCTAGTGGAGTATGTTCCACTAGCGTTTCTTTCTTATTTCTTTCAGACTATGTATTGGGCCATTTTGGCGATTATACAATTATATTTAATGAACTATTTCCTTTCATTTGATTATCTCTTAATGTTTAGATGGTTGATGTTGAACAAATTACGAATGTATTAGAAATGTTTAGTAAGCAACGTTTTGAAACAAAAAGTTTCAAATTTTCCGCTAAAAATTAACCTATGTAAAGTAAGAATGACGTAAGCAGGCTTGTCTGCGACCTCTGAGAGGTCAATGACGCCGGTCTCGTCTTGGGTCTAGATTCCGGTCGTGACAAAGTTGGTATCAGAGCGCTAGGTTAAATTACAAAAATAATAAGTTCACATCAACCACATTGAGTAGTTTCTAAGTCATGGTAGTGAAGTGCACCACTATCCTGGATTAGAGACTGCATGATGCGTAGGAAAGTTTCCCTTCTTCTGTTCTTATCGTGCTTTTCCTAATGTCTGATTTTCTTGGTGTTTTGAGCGTGTCTAACATCAACTCTTAAAGTTTCCAAAAGATGAATACAAGGAGAAAAGCAGGCGGAGATATTGGAGAAGCAGCCGCTGGGGTAATCCAAGTTTTCCCCCAGGATCCAGCTGCTGGGATAGAGATGCATGTTAACCCAGATGGGTTGACAGATGATGAAGTAAGAACAACATTGGTATAAATGGCCCGAGCTAGCACTTTACAAGCTCAGGCTGTTGGGTTTGATTGATGTGAAGAAGTCTGAGTTAACATCCTACCAGCTAAAGGATGTAGCTCAATCCTGGTATAAGGTGTGACAGGATAGCAAGGCCTTAGGAGGAGGTCCTATTACTTGGAATCTTTTCAAGATGGCTACTCTAGAGCAGTTCTTTCCCAGATAAATGAAGGACACTAAGGTTGAGGAATTCATCAACCTTAAGCAGGGCTCGATATCAGTCAAGGATTACTCCCTGAAGTTCGTAAGACTTTACAGCCCAGGAGAGGCCACCTAATAGGAAGTGTGGCATAATGCATGGAGGATAATGTATGATGGACCCTAATGATGTTATAGTTGTGGCAAATCGGGTCACATTATGAAGGATTGTCCGAACGGGAGGAAATGTAAGAGCTGATAGAGTATACAAGGAGATTGCCACAGTGAAGGTATTGTGGAGGAATCATCTTGTAGAGGGTGATACGTGGGAGACCGAGGCCGACATGAGATCCCGCTACCCTCATCTATTCCGCCCTTGAGGTTAGACTTTCTATTCTTAAGTCTAAGGTTTCTTATCTCTCCATTCTTTGTTGCTATTGCTTGATTATGTATAGTAACTATGTTATGATCTGACTGGCATTACGCTAGATAGTTAATAGTGTCATTTGGGGACGAATGTTCATAAGGGGGGGATAATGTAACAACCCTAAAAATGGATAAGATAAGAAATGCTTAGTGTGTCAAGAATGCCTATGATTAGACCAGGGTTCACACGGATTGATGCGCGTAGAACCAGACCTCGGAACCCTTGCTACAACCAAGCCAACTAACTTGGGGAGTTAATTGAGCTTGGAAAGCTTGGGACCAACCATGTAGGGCTCTCGAATACGAAGATATACTCGAATGAGTCTTTACCGGACTTAAAGAGAGGAAAGCTTAAGTTTTGAGGGTCTAGGGGTAAAATGGTCTTTTGCCAGGCTAAGGGTAATATCGTAATTACCCTAAATACATATGTAATTATTTAATTAATAAAGTGGAGGGGCAATTTGGGGAGAGAGAGCCGAAATTGAGCTCTTGAAGTGAAGTCTTGCTCCACCCGGGTTCGAACCTAGGTGGAAGCAATGATTTAACTTGTTTTTAATTAAATGGATAAATTAATTTAATTAATTAATAAATATTAGCTGATTTAAGGAAAAAGAAATCAGATTTTTATTAATTTTGATTAATTATTGAGTTGACTAATTCAAACCCACAAAGTCCTACTTTTACTAGACTTCTATCTCTCATTTCCCCCACTCTCTCTTGCACGATTCTCTTCTCTTTCACTCTCTTTTCTTGGCTGAAAACGTGAGAAAACAATCAGCAAAAGAAAAATAAAGTCAAGGCAAAAGTTCATCAAGAACTTGAAAGATAGAAACTCAACGAGAAAACAATCCGGTAACGTTAAGCAGAACTACTACGCTAGTCGGGTGAGGTGTGAGTGTGGGTGTTTAGACTGATTTTTGGAGAGGTTCTTGGGCAGCATTCTGGACATTTAACAAGAAAACAAGGTATGGGTCTTCTTACTCTTGGTCCCTTTCCCAAGAGACCCTTAGGACTCAGATAATTCTATTTCGAAACTAGGATTGTGCCCCTTTTCATGCTCCCTGTCATTAGCTCCCAACGAATGTAGGTTGGTATGAATGCTGGTAGACTTAGGATTATGTGATGTTTGTGTTGAATGTAATGTATTGGATGTATGTTAATTCATGAAAAGACAACTATGTATGTGTGTTCGAATTAAGAAAAGAAAAATGTATGGCATGTTGAGTCTCGGCCTAGAGGCTTAATTTTGTTAATGTTTTGTTTGTTGTTTTATGTACACTAATTGAAGTAAAATGTGATGTTCATGTGACATGAAGTGTGGCTGAATTGAGGAGTAAACATTTTGGTTAAGAATTCGTGAAAGAAATTGAATTAAAGAACGTACCAAACGAACTATGTATTGTCCTATAAATTTACTAACAAATGAAGATAAAAAAAAATGAGTAAAAATGTTACTTGAATTTCCAGCAATTGGTTGATATATCATTGCCAAATTAAGATGTTTAGATGCCAAGAAAAATAAAGAAAATTAGGTGAGGTCATTGAGGGTTGAACCCGAGACCTCACCCCTTTAAAATCAAAAGAAAAGTTTAATTAAAGAAGAGGAAAATTCGTGTGGTGAGGGGGATTCGAACTTGTCTTGGTTGAGAAATAAGGGTGAAGAAAAGAAAATAAGAAATGAGAGGGGTGGGGTTCGAACCCACACCCTCTCGGTTAGGAACTAAGGAAAAGGAAAAATAAAGAAAAATTTTGAGAGGCATGGGATTCGAACCCACGACCTCTATGCGGATGAGGGAGATAAATATAAAAATAAAATGAGGCGGTGGGGATTCGACCCCACAAGCTCACAGTCAACTCAAATAAGTCAACTTTCAAGAAGGAGAATAAATTAAAGAGGTTGTGGGGGTTCGAACCCACAACCTCTCAGCCTTAAGCGAATGGAAGGGAAAGGAAAATAAAGGAGAATTGTAGTGTGGCTGAGGGGACTCGACCTCGGGTCCCAAAGTCTCCCATAGGCCGAAACTAATAAAAGAAAAACGAAATGGGGTTGTGGGGGCTTGAACCCACAACCCATCGGCCAATGCAAGAGAGATTGTAATTAGAAAAGTAAGCCTTTAATGTAAATATTGTGATTTGACTTAGAGTTAAAATGTTATGAATATTAGAATGAAATCAATTAATAATGTAAATGACATTCAATTGATTCAAAACTTGGGTTTCCTTGCCCAAACTTCCGTATTGATACATAAGTCACGTGAACAAATGTACAAGAATAATGCCACCCACTTTGATCAAATTCAAGATCTTGGCATAAATACAAGATACATAAGTTTTGTACTACGTAATCTTAGGAATGTAATAATCACTTAACAAACTACGAATGAAGCCTCATGGCTTGTATGTATAGACACATAAGTCTAACATACGTTCAAAGTAAGTGAACCTAAGATATATGAAATGAAATGATGAACCCTAGAAGGGTTAAGTATGAGTGTAAATACACTAAACGGCCAAGTGCATTGGCATATGATGAGATGAACAATGAAATGATGAAATGAATAATGAAATAATGAAACCCTAGAAGGGTTAAGTAAGGGTGTGAAACACACCAAATGGCCAAGTGCATTGGCATATGATGAAGTGAACATTCACGTAAAAAGGGGTGAGTAATTATGAAGAGCAAATGTGCTAATGTTAATGAATGTGGTGACAACATGATGTGAGGCTAATGTAAATGATGAGAGCAATCTCAAATGAGCCTAAGTAAATGTTACCAATATGTACTCACCTATGAGAGTGTAAGATAATGAAGAGACCAGTCTCTATGAACACTCTAATGAGAGTATTGAGATTAACACACTCAATACGAATGATGAGATGAGAAATCATCTAATGAGCTATGATGTCCTCATATTAGAAGCCAGCTTCCATGACGTATGAGATGAATGTAATGGAACTTTATACTGAGCACCAATAGACTAGCTATGAGCGGTGATTCCTTCTTTCGGGAAGGGCGAAGGTTCACGTAACTCTCATGAGATGAGACTGTCCGGCTTGCTGGGTATGGGTCTCCTGATATCTCCTAGTCTTCGAACCTATACTGCCAATATAGGGATCTGGCGGGGTTAAATTCCCATGTACGCTAGCATGTTTTTGGGTCACTTTGACCGGTGATTCCACCTCTTTTCGGTGTGGGGGAGACACTGGATTTCATGATGCTCACATGATCTATGTCGGTTAAAGTTAAAGTTCCCAATGAATGAATGAGGCCAGCCTCAAATGATGCACATAATGAAATGAATGATACCAAAGGTGTTAGGATAGGATAATCAAAAGGTGAGTTAGATTCAAGTAATGACATTAGGTCATTCTTGGTCATTGCACAACGAACCTAATGAAAGTCTTAAACTACATCCTAGGTATAACTGGTGTTTACACTGGTCTATGAATGAAAATGAAATGGAATACGTATGAATGAACGAAGCAGACTCTGTGTTTGCTAATGAAGACTCCCTAGTTGAGGTCCCATATGTTGAGCCCTCATTTTGGAAAGTCTTAATGTCAAGTCCATGATTCCAAGGTCTCATGGCATATGAATGAATGATATGAAAGAAGTTATGTGCTACATGTGAAATGTATTGTATGCTCTATGATGAGTGCTATGTGTAAATGTTATGTGCTGTCTGCAAATGTGAAAAGTATGATGATGTATGTTATTCTCATGGCATAACTTTCCTATTCCAAATCTGGAAAGCTCACTGACTTTCCTAATCCAAATTTGGAAAAATCATTTACTTTCCTAATCCAAATTTGGAAACTTTCCTAATCTCAATTTGGCAAGTCCACTGACTTGGCTTTCAAAAATCATGTTGTTAGGAAAGAGCTATTCTTTCTCATGCATGTCCTTGGTGTGTGCTTGCATATACCCATACTTAGTACAAGTGTGTACTAATCCCATACAAACTCTACTATTTTAGGTGCAGGCACAGGTGGACGGTAAAGCTAAAGGATCATCGCTGCAGTTATCCGGACGTTCAACATTCATCCGGCTTTGGTAGGTCCTCATGTTCGAGGATGCTACTATTTTATGTTCTAGCTTAGTTTAGGAGTTGAGCTAGTGGAGTATGTTCCACTAGCGTTTCTTTCTTATTTCTTTCAGACTATGTATTGGGCCATTTTGGCGATTATACAATTATATTTAATGAACTATTTCCTTTCATTTGATTATCTCTTAATGTTTAGATGGTTGATGTTGAACAAATTACGAATGTATTAGAAATGTTTAGTAAGCAACGTTTTGAAACAAAAAGTTTCAAATTTTCCGCTAAAAATTAACCTATGTAAAGTAAGAATGACGTAATTAGGCTTGTCTGCGACCTCTGAGAGGTCAATGACGCCGGTCTCGTCTGGGGTCTAGATTCCGGTCGTGACATTAGGTTAGGTTAACTTCATGCACGAAATTAAGGTTGAGTAGTCTGGCCTCCTAACAATTGGTATCAGAGCATTGCTTAGATTATTTGATGGCTGGGGGAAACGCTGAACTACGGGAGAGGGTGACACGATTGGAAGTGCTTAATGGTGGAGCAAACGATGGGGATGACTTGCTTGATCTGATCACTCAAATTCAAAGAGTTAAGGAAGAATTAACCTTGACCAAAGAGTTTCTAAGCGAAAAAGTTTTGTTATTGGAGGCAGAATATGCATCCAAACATGAAACAGCCCAAAAAGAGATAGAACTTGTTCGCAGGGAGAAAGAAGATTTGTGTGGTGAAGTTCTTCTTCTACGTCGAGCGTTGCAAGGAACAATTGGCCCCATAAGAATGAAGGTTACAGAACCTAAGGCTTACAATGGTGTGAGGAGTGCCAAGGAATTGGATAACTTTCTTTGGGATATCGGAAATTACTTCAAGGCAACAAAGGTTCAAGATGCAGAAAAGGTGTCAGTCACAATAATGTATTTAAGTGATGATGCCAAGGTTTAGTGGAGAACAAGGGTTGCTGAAGTAGAAACGTCGAATTTTCCACAGATTGAAACGTGGGAAATGTTGAAGAAAGAATTGAAAACTCAATTCCTTCCAAGAAATTTGTCTTGGTTGGCAAGGGATGGACTGCGACATTGAAACAAGGAAGCACAATGAGGGATTATATCAAGGAATTTTCGTCCTTGATTTTGAACATAGGCAACATGGTCGAAGAAGACAAGTTGCACCATTGCATAAGCAGGTTGAAAGGATGGGCACAAAGAGAGTTAATGAGATAGAATGTCCAAACTCTTAATTCTGCCATAGTGGCAGCAGACAAGTTGGCTGACTTCGAAGAGGGTGACGACCCAAGGGATTATTTGCACTTCAAACAAAAAGACAAAGGGAAGGAGTGGAAGAAAAATGGGAGGGCCCAAACTGCCGAAAAGGAAGATGAAGGTGGGAAAACTAGACAAAGGGAGTCTTCTTTTCCAAAACAGAAGGGATGTTTGGGGATGCTTTACTTGTGGTGGTCTACATTTGAAAAGTGATTGTCCAGTTCAAGTGAAAGTGAATGTTCTACTTGCTGCCGAATTGGAAAAGAAAAAGAACAATGAGGCAGAAACGTCAAAAGTGAATTCTTTGGCGTTGGTTGAAGATGAAGATGATGAACATGATATAATCCTTGTCTGCAACCCAAATAGGTTCTGATGAATGATGTCCTCGACGAGGACATCGAGTTTCATTAGGTGGGGGAAGTTTGTAAGGGCCATGACCAAGTGACTCGACATGGGCATAGGCGTGGCAAAGGGTTGGCATGAATGACTTTATCAAAGGACAAAATGCGGGTGGAATCAAGCATGCGTTGTGAGACTAGAGTGTTGGCATGGTAAATTGGGTTCAAAATATGTTGGTAGGACGGTGTCAAGACATGACATGGGCGTTGGCAAGGCAACATCCCATGGCCTGACTTGGATGCTGGCTGACATCGATTGTGGACAAAGTTGGCATGCAAAAATAACATTGTCTGGTCAAATGCGGGAAAATTGAGATGAGCTAAATTGAAAATTTTCAAATGTGAATGAAACGCGGAAAGAAAATAAGAAATGGCACGAGTGAATTAAAAGTTGCCAGAAGCGCAGCGGCAGGGCGTCAGTGGTGCGCAGACATGGAAAATGTGCGGATGGATTCGGGTGGGCTTTGATGAAGCAATGACTACAATTTTAGAAATTGTATTAGAGTGAAAAATATTTAAGGAAAATTTAGCAAAGAAACGAAATCCAGTCAGCAAGCTCACATGTCAAGCACATGTGGCGGTAACCTTTTTGTAACCGCTTGTGTGCATATTCCTTGTATCTCTTGTATGCATTTCAATTCCAATTTTGAATGTTTCTTATCAGTTGGGGATGTCAATTGAATTATATTTTAGTAGTCTAAGCATTTGACAAGTGTTAGACATGTGTCACAACACTATTCTATGAAAACACAAGGCTGCCACATGTTCTATAAATGGACAACCTTGTGTGTTGGACAAAATTGGATAAGTATAGAGGATAGACTTGTTATCCTAAGGTGAAAGAGGGAAGATTAATTCTGGAATTTCACCAAGACACTTAGAATAAAACGTGAGGGTTTTAAAAAGTGTCTAAGGCTGCAATCGACTTGTGATTGTGCCTTAAGTCAAAGTCGAAGTCGAAAGTTTGACATAATTGTTGTTCAACGAGTGAGTCTTTTGTATTGTTTTGATTATAAATATAAAGGTTGGGTTTGCCCTTATGTGTATGTGTTGATTTCCTATGATAGTCTAAAAATAATCTAAGGCTTAATGAAGTAAAACGTCCTTAAACGTTAGGCAGAATAGGCTGCGAAAGGGGTTTAGTTGAGTGAGACTTTACTGCCATTAGGTTGGGTTAACTTCTTGAACGAAATTAAGGCGGAGTAGTCTTCCCTCCTAACGTTATCCAACACTAGCATGTATATCACATGATGAGAATAGACAATAACCTACATAGACCATTCTCGTTAGGCATAGAATTCGGAGTTATAAACCTACTCCGATGGAGGGTGTTCTACTTGCCAAGGGTAGAACTAGGACACATACCATGTAGGCACATGGTTAAGGAAAATCAAGGTCTTTTATGCACTCTAATCTCATTCTCAAGTAGAGATACATTGTACTCTAGTCTACTTATTAGTAGAGCTACAAACCATAACATATTCACTCGGTGCTAGCCTTTATTATCATAGAGTAAGTTTAATAAAAAGGGCATATGAAAAGGTACCATCTCTTAGTAATTACCTAGTCATAATACACCTACCAAAGATGGATCCACTAGGGCTGACACTCAAAGGTCTATAAGGATAGCTCATTCTTAACCTTCTTTCTATATAAAAGGTTCCGCGTAATAGTTAGGCTTAGAAAGGCACCATCTTAGGTCTACCGATCCTAGACTTTCATTCAACATTCATCCATACACATACAAGACAAAGGTGTATAAGCCTACTATATCAAGATGTTCATATTGATAATGTACATGTATCAATTAAGGGACACAAGTCTACCAAGACAAGACACACACATCTTCACATATAACATATCATTATATAAGCACATAGGTATAATTAACATCATCTATAGTTACCCTATTCGCTACCATAATATCATTAATATAACCATCATAAGACTCACATAATCAAGTAGGAAGAATAATGCATCAACTCTAAGACTACACATACAAGGACATAGTCATAGTCAAACATGATCACCTAACATCGTAAATAGAAGAACACATACTATCACCTTAATTACAATTAGATGGATATGATCATACATCACATAATTCAACTATACAAATCATCATAATATATCAAGTAGTTGCCGACAAGGCCATGATCATTATAATACATAAAATAACGCCAACTATGCCACATAATTCACAAGTAAAACACATAGAACCGCCACCATAAGTGGACCATACCATTCACAACATAATTCAAGACCACGTTACATAAAATAAAGATAATAGGGCAGCGTACCACCAATCCATTCTCACCACTTTAATCCAATATATAAATCATCCAATACGATACAATATGCCCTTACCCATGGCCATGATCATCATTTCAATATATAAATCACAATACTCGATGAATCTAAGTCAATTCAATATAGGTTTATCAATCTAAACAGCCTAAACATATATTGAGTTGATAATTCAACCCACAAAGTCCTACCTTTTAACTAGACTTATAATCTCTCATTTCCCCCACTCTCTTCTTGGCCGATTTCTCTGTCTCTTTCACTCTCTTCTTGGCCTGAAAACGTGAGAAAACATGCAGGAAAAGAAACATAAAGTCAAGGCAAGTTCCATCAAAGAACTTGAAAAGAATAGAAACTCAGCGAGAAAACAATCCGGTAACGTTAAGGCAGAATACTACGCAGTCCGGGTGAGGTGTGAGTGTGGGTGTTTAGACTGATTTTTGGAGAGGTTCTTGGGCAAGCATGTCTGGACATTTCACAAGAAACAAGGTAAATGGGTCTTCTTACTCTTGCGTCCCTTTCCAGAAGACCCTTAGGACTCAGATAATTCTATTCGGAAACCAAGGATTGTAGCCCCTTTTCATGCGCCCAGTCATTAGCTCCAACGAATGTAGGTTGGTATGAATGCTGTAGCGACTTAGGATTATGTGATGTTTGTGTTGAATGTATGTATTGATGTATGTTAATTCATCGAAAAGGACAACTATGTATGTTGGTGGTTCGAATTTAAGAAAGAAAAGATGTATGGCATGTTGAGTCTTCGGCCTAGAGGCTTAATTTTGTTAATGTTTTTGTTTGTTGTTATGTACACTAATTGAAGTAAAATGCTGATGTGTTCATTGTGACATGAAGTGTGGCCTAATGAGGAGTTAAACTTTTTGGTTAAGAAGATTCGTGAAAGAAATTGAGATTTAAAGAACGTACCAACGATACTATGTATTGTCTATATAATTTACTAACAAATGTAAGATAAAAAAAAAATGAGTTAAAAATGTTACTTGAATTTCCAGCAATTGGATGATATAGTCATTGCCAAATTAAGATGTTTAGAGTGCAGCAGAAAATATAAAGAAAATTAGGTGAGGTCATTGAGGGTTGAACCCGAGACCTCACCCCTTTAAATCCAAAAGAAAAGGTTTTTATATTACAAGAAAGAGGAAAATTCATGTGCGTGAGGGGGATCGAAACGTTGTCCTTGGTTGAAGAATAAGGGTGAAGAAAAAAGAAACCTAAGAAATGAGAGGGGTGGGGTTCGAACCCACATCCTCTCGAGTTAGGAACTAAGGAAGAGGAAAATAAAGACGAAAAATTTTGAAGAGGCATGGGATTCGAACGCACGAACCTCTATGCGGATGAGGGAGATAAATATAATAAAATGAGGCGGTGCGGGATTTCGACCCCACTAAGCTCTACAGGTCAACTCAAATAAGTCACTTTTCAAGAAGGAGAATAAATTAAAGAGGTTGTGGGGGTTTCGAACCGCACAACTCTCAGCCTTAAGCGAATGAAGGAAAGGAAAATAAAAGGAGAATTGTAGTGTGGCTGAGGAACTCGACCTCGGGTCCCAAAGTCCCTCCCTTAGGCCGAAACTAATAAAAGAAAAACGAAATTGGGGGTTTGTGGGCTTGAACCACACAACCATCGGCCAATGCACAGAGAGATGCTAATTAGAAAAGTAAGCCTTTAATGTAAATATTGTTGATTTACTTAGAGTAAAATGTTAATGAATATTAGAATGAAATCAATTAATAATGTAAATGACATCTCATTGATGCAAAACTTGGGTTTTCCTTCGCCCAAATTCGTATGGATACATAAGTCACAGTGAACAAATGTACAAGAATTAAGGCCACCTCACTTGATCAAATTCAAGATCTTGGCAGTAATACAAGATACATAAGTTTTGTACTACGTATCTTAGGAATGTAATAATCCTTAAACAACTACGTATGAAGCTCATGGCTTGTATGTATAGACACATAAGTTAACATACGTTCAAAGTAAGTGAAACCTAATGATATATGAATATGAAATATGATACGCTAGAGGGTTAAGTATGAGTGTAAAATACAACTAAACGGGCCAAGTAGCATTGGCATAATGCATGAGATGCACAATGAAATGATGAAATGAATAATGAAATAATGAAAACCCTAGAAGGGTTAAGTAAGGGTGTGAAACACACCAAATGGCCAAGTGCATTGGCATATGATGAACTGAACATTCCACGTAAAAGAGGGTGAGTTAATTATGAAGACGCAAATGTTGGGCTAGTTAATGGAATGGGTTTGGTTTTGGGAAAAACCCAAACAAATGGGATGTTTTTGAGGGCTAATGTAAAATATGATGAGTTCAAATTCAAATGAGCCTAAGAAATGTTACCAAATAGTACGTCACCATGATTAGTGTAAGATAATGAAGAGACGCAAGTCTTCTATGAACACTCTAATGAGAGTATTGAGATTAACACACTCAATACGAATGATGAGATGAAATCATCTAATCGAGCTTATGATTCCTCATATTAGAGCCAGTTCCATGACGTATGAGATGAATGTAATGAACTTTATACTGAGCACGCAATAGACTAGCTATGAGCGTGATTCCTTCTTTCCGGGAAGGGCGAAGGTTCACGTAACTGCTCATGAGATGAGACTGTCCGGCTTGCTGGGTATTGGGTCTCACTGATATCTCTAGTGCTTCGAACCTATACTTGCCAATTAGGGATCTGGCGGGGTTAAAATTCCCATGTACGCTAGCTATGTTTTTGGGTCACTTTGACCGGTGATTCCACCTCGCTTCAGGTGTGGGGAACCTGGATTTCATTGATCTCACATGATCTATGTCGTTACAAGTTAAGTTCCAATGAATGAATGAGCCAGCCTCAAATGATGCACAATAATGAAATGAATGATACGCAAAGGTTTAGGATAGGATAAATCAAAAGGTGAGTTAGATTCAAGTAATGACATTAGGTCATTCTTGGTCATTGCCACAACGAACCGTAAGAAAGTCCTAACATACATCCTAGGTTAACTGGTGTTTACCTGTCATATGAATGAAAATGAAATGAATACGTATGAATAACGAAGCAGACTCTGTGTTGCTAATGAAGACTCCTAGTTGAGGTCGCCATAATGGTTGAGCCCTCATTTTGGAAAAGTCTTAAGTCAAGTCCATGATTCCACAGGTGCTCATGGCATATGAATGAATGATATGGAAAGAAGTTATGTGCTACAATGTGAAATGTATTGTATGCTCTATGATGAGTGCTATGTGTAAATGTTGATGTGCTGTCTGCAAATGTGAAAAGTATGATGATGTATGTTATTCTCATGGCATAACTTTCCTATTCCAAATCTGGAAAGCTACTGACTTTCCTAATCCAAATTTGGAAAATCATTTACTTCCTAACCAAATTTGGAAACTTTCCCTAATCTCAATTTGGCAAGTCCACTGACTTCGGCTTTCAAAAATCAGTTGTTAGGAAAGAGCTATGTCTTTCTCATGCAATTGTCCTTGTGTGTCTTGCATATTACCCATACTTAGTACAGTGTACTAATCCCTACAAACTCGACTATTTTAGTGCAGCCACAGAGTGGTTAGGTAAGCTAAAGGACTAATCGCTGCAGTTAGCCGCGAACTTCAACATTCATCCGGCATTTGGTAGGTCCTATGTTCGAGGAGCTTACTATTATGTTCTAGCTTAGTTTAGGAGTTGAGCTAGTTGGAGTATGTTCACTAGCGTTTCTTTCTTAATTTCTTTCAGACTATGTATTGGGCCATTTTGGCGATTTATACCAGATTATATTTAATGAACTATTTTCCTTTCATTTGATTATCTCTTAATGTTTTAGATGGTTGATTTGACAAATTACGTATGTATTGAAATGTTTAGTAAGCAACGTTTGAAAACAAAAAGTTTAAATTTTCGCTAAAATTAATCCTAATTAAAGTAAGAATGCACGTAATTAGGCTTGTCTGCGACCTTCTGAAGAGGTCAATGACGCCCGGTCTCGTCTGGGGTCTAGAAATTCCGGTCGTGGACATTTAGGTTTAGGTTAACTTCATGCACAAATTAAGGCTTGAGTAGTCTGGCCTCCTAACAATTGGTATCAGAGCATTGCTTAGATTATTTGAATGGCTGGGGGAAACCATGAACTACCGGAGAGGGTGACAACGATTTGGAAGTGCTTAATGGTGGAGCAAAGATGGGGATGATTGCTTGATCTGATCACTCAAATTCAAAGAGTTAAGGAAGAATGTAACCTGACAAAGAGTTTCTAAGCGAAAAATTTTGGTTATTGGAGCAGAAATTTCATCAAACATGAAACAGCCCAAAAAGAGATAGAACTTGTTTCGGCTAGGGAGAAAGAAGATTTTGTGTGGTGAACGTTCGTTCTTCTACGTCGACCGTTGCAAGGAAACAATTGGCCCCAATAAGAATGAAGGTTACAGAACTAAGGCTTACAATGGGTGAGGATGTGCCAGGAATTGGATAACTTTCTTTGGGATATCGGAATTACTTCAAGGCAACAAAGGTTTCAGCATGCAGAAAAGGTGTCAGCTCACAATAATGTATTTTACTGATGATGCCAAGGTTTATGGAGAACACAGGGTTGCTGAAGTAGAAACGTCGAATTTTCCACAGATTGAAAGCGTGGAAATGTTGAAGAAAGAATTGAAAACTCAATTCGCTCCAAGAAATTTTGTCTTTGGTTGGCAAGGGAATGGACTGCGACATGTGAAACAAGGAAGCACAATGAAGGGTATATATGCAAGGAATTTTCGTCCTTGATTCCTCCGAAACACTAGGCAACTGGTCGAAGAAGACAAGTTGCAACCAGTTGCAATACGCAGGGAAAGAGATGGGCACAAAGAGAGTTAATGAGATAGAATGTCCAACTCTTACATTCTCCATATGGGCGCAGACAATTGGCTGACTTCGAAGAGGTGACGACCCAACGGGATTATTTGCACTCAAACAAAAGACAAAGGGAAGGGTGGAAGGAAAAATGGGAGGGCCCAAACTGCCGAAAGGAGATGACGGTGGGAAAACTAGACAAAGGGAGTCTTCTTTTCAAAACAGAAGGGGATGTTTGGGGATGCTTTACTTGTGGTGCTTCACATGTTGGAAAGTGACTTGTCCAGTTCAAGTGGGAAAGTGAATGTTCACTTGCCTGCCGAATTGTGAAAGAAAAGAAACAAATGAGGCAGACAACGTCACAAAAGTGAATTCTTTTGGCAGTTGGTTGAAGATGAAGATGATGAACAATGAGATATAATCCTGTCTGAACCCAGAGCCCTCATTTTGGAAAGTCTTAATGTCAAGTCCATGATTCCAAGGTCTCATGGCATATGAATGAATGATATGAAAGAAGTTATGTGCTACATGTGAAATGTATTGTATGCTCTATGATGAGTGCTATGTGTAAATGTTATGTGCTGTCTGCAAATGTTGAAAAGTATGATGATGTATGTTTTCTCATGGCATAACTTTCCTATTCCAATCTGGAAAGCTCACTGACTTTCCTAATCCAAATTTGGAAAATCATTTACTTTCCTAATCCAAATTTGGAAACTTTCCTAATCTCAATTTGGCAAGTCCACTGACTTGGCTTTCAAAAATCATGTTGTTAGGAAAGAGCTATTCTTTCTCATGCATGTCCTTGGTGTGTGCTTGCATATACCCATACTTAGTACAAGTGTGTACTAATCCCATACAAACTCTACTATTTTAGGTGCAGGCACAGTGGACGGTAAAGCTAAAGGATCATCGCTGCAGTTATCCGGACGTTCAACATTCATCCGGCTTTGGTAGGTCCTCATGTTCGAGGATGCTACTATTTTATGTTCTAGCTTAGTTTAGGAGTTGAGCTAGTGGAGTATGTTCCACTAGCGTTTCTTTCTTATTTCTTTCAGACTATGTATTGGGCCATTTTGGCGATTATACAATTATATTTAATGAACTATTCCTTTCATTTGATTATCTCTTAATGTTTAGATGGTTGATGTTGAACAAATTACGAATGTATTAGAAATGTTTAGTAAGCAACGTTTTGAAACAAAAAGTTTCAAATTTTCCGCTAAAATTAACCTATGTAAAGTAAGAATGACGTAAGCAGGCTTGTCTGCGACTCTGAGAGGTCAATGACGCCGGTCTCGTCTGGGGTCTAGATTCCGGTCGTGACAAAGTTGGTATCAGAGCACTAGGTTAAATTACAAAAATAATAAGTTCACATCAACCACATTGAGTAGTTTCTAAGTCATGGTAGTGAAGTGCACCACTATCCTGGATTAGAGACTGCATGATGCGTAGGAAAGTTTCCCTTCTTCTGTTCTTATCGTGCTTTTCCTAATGTCTGATTTTCTTGGTGTTTGAGCGTGTCTAACATCAACTCTTAAGTTTTCCAAAGATGAATACAAGGAGAAAGCAGGCGGAGATATTGGAGAAGCAGCCGCTGGGTAATCCAAGTTTTCCCCCAGGATCCAGCTGCTGGAATAGAGATGCATGTTAACCCAGATGGGTTGACAGATGATGAAGTAAGAACAACATTGGTATAAATGGCCCGAGCTAGCACTTTACAAGCTCAGGCTGTTGGGTTTGATTGATGTGAAGAAGTCTGAGTTAACATCCTACCAGCTAAAGGATGTAGCTCAATCCTGGTATAAGGTGTGACAGGATAGCAAGGCCTTAGGAGGAGGTCCTATTACTTGGAATCTTTTCAAGATGGCTACTCTAGAGCAGTTCTTTCCCAGATAAATGAAGGACACTAAGGTTGAGGAATTCATCAACCTTAAGCAGGGCTCGATATCAGTCAAGGATTACTCCCTGAAGTTCGTAAGACTTTACAGCCCAGGAGAGGCCACCTAATAGGAAGTGTGGCATAATGCATGGAGGATAATGTATGATGGACCCTAATGATGTTATAGTTGTGGCAAATCGGGTCACATTATGAAGGATTGTCCGAACGGGAGGAAATGTAAGAGCTGATAGAGTATACAAGGAGATTGCCACAGTGAAGGTATTGTGGAGGAATCATCTTGTAGAGGGTGATACGTGGGAGACCGAGGCCGACATGAGATCCCGCTACCCTCATCTATTCCGCCCTTGAGGTTAGACTTTCTATTCTTAAGTCTAAGGTTTCTTATCTCTCCATTCTTTGTTGCTATTGCTTGATTATGTATAGTAACTATGTTATGATCTGACTGGCATTACGCTAGATAGTAATAGTGTCATTTGGGGACGAATGTTCATAAGGGGGGGATAATGTAACAACCCTAAAAATGGATAAGATAAGAAATGCTTAGTGTGTCAAGAATGCCTATGATTAGACCAGGGTTCACACGGATTGATGCGCGTAGAACCAGACCTCGGAACCCTTGCTACAACCAAGCCAACTAACTTGGGGAGTTAATTGAGCTTGGAAAGCTTGGGACCAACCATGTAGGGCTCTCGAATACGAAGATATACTCGAATGAGTCTTTACCGGACTTAAAGAGAGGAAAGCTTAAGTTTTGAGGGTCTAGGGGTAAAATGGTCTTTTGCCAGGCTAAGGGTAATATCGTAATTACCCTAAATACATATGTAATTATTTAATTAATAAAGTGGAGGGGCAATTTGGGGAGAGAGAGCCGAAATTGAGCTCTTGAAGTGAAGTCTTGCTCCACCCGGGTTCGAACCTAGGTGGAAGCAATGATTTAACTTGTTTTTAATTAAATGGATAAATTAATTTAATTAATTAATAAATATTAGCTGATTTAAGGAAAAAGAAATCAGATTTTTATTAATTTTGATTAATTATTGAGTTGACTAATTCAAACCCACAAAGTCCTACTTTTACTAGACTTCTATCTCTCATTTCCCCCACTCTCTCTTGCACGATTCTCTGTCTCTTTCACTCTCTTTTCTTGGCTGAAAACGTGAGAAAACAATCAGCAAAAGAAAAATAAAGTCAAGGCAAAAGTTCATCAAGAACTTGAAAGATAGAAACTCAACGAGAAAACAATCCGGTAACGTTAAGCAGAACTACTACGCTAGTCGGGTGAGGTGTGAGTGTGGGTGTTTGGACTGATTTTTGGAGAGGTTCTTGGGCAGCATTCTGGACATTTAACAAGAAAACAAGGTATGGGTCTTCTTACTCTTGGTCCCTTTCCCAAGAGACCCTTAGGACTCAGATAATTCTATTTCGAAACTAGGATTGTGCCCCTTTTCATGCTCCCTGTCATTAGCTCCCAACGAATGTAGGTTGGTATGAATGCTGGTAGACTTAGGATTATGTGATGTTTGTGTTGAATGTAATGTATTGGATGTATGTTAATTCATGAAAAGACAACTATGTATGTGTGTTCGAATTAAGAAAAGAAAAATGTATGGCATGTTGAGTCTCGGCCTAGAGGCTTAATTTTGTTAATGTTTTGTTTGTTGTTTTATGTACACTAATTGAAGTAAAATGTGATGTTCATGTGACATGAAGTGTGGCTGAATTGAGGAGTAAACATTTTGGTTAAGAATTCGTGAAAGAAATTGAATTAAAGAACGTACCAAACGAACTATGTATTGTCCTATAAATTTACTAACAAATGAAGATAAAAAAAAAATGAGTAAAAATGTTACTTGAATTTCCAGCAATTGGTTGATATATCATTGCCAAATTAAGATGTTTAGAGTGCCAAGAAAAATAAAGAAAATTAGGTGAGGTCATTGAGGGTTGAACCCGAGACCTCACCCCTTTAAAATCAAAAGAAAAGTTTAATTAAAGAAGAGGAAAATTCGTGTGGTGAGGGGGATTCGAACTTGTCTTGGTTGAGAAATAAGGGTGAAGAAAAGAAAATAAGAAATGAGAGGGGTGGGGTTCGAACCCACACCCTCTCGGTTAGGAACTAAGGAAAAGGAAAAATAAAGAAAAATTTTGAGAGGCATGGGATTCGAACCCACGACCTCTATGCGGATGAGGGAGATAAATATAAAAATAAAATGAGGCGGTGGGGATTCGACCCCACAAGCTCACAGTCAACTCAAATAAGTCAACTTTCAAGAAGGAGAATAAATTAAAGAGGTTGTGGGGGTTCGAACCCACAACCTCTCAGCCTTAAGCGAATGGAAGGGAAAGGAAAATAAAGGAGAATTGTAGTGTGGCTGAGGGGACTCGACCTCGGGTCCCAAAGTCTCCCATAGGCCGAAACTAATAAAAGAAAAACGAAATGGGGTTGTGGGGGCTTGAACCCACAATCCATCGGCCAATGCAAGAGAGATTGTAATTAGAAAAGTAAGCCTTTAATGTAAATATTGTGATTTGACTTAGAGTTAAAATGTTATGAATATTAGAATGAAATCAATTAATAATGTAAATGACATTCAATTGATTCAAAACTTGGGTTTCCTTGCCCAAACTTCCGTATTGATACATAAGTCACGTGAACAAATGTACAAGAATAATGCCACCCACTTTGATCAAATTCAAGATCTTGGCATAAATACAAGATACATAAGTTTTGTACTACGTAATCTTAGGAATGTAATAATCACTTAACAAACTACGAATGAAGCCTCATGGCTTGTATGTATAGACACATAAGTCTAACATACGTTCAAAGTAAGTGAACCTAAGATATATGAAATGAAATGATGAACCCTAGAAGGGTTAAGTATGAGTGTAAATACACTAAACGGCCAAGTGCATTGGCATATGATGAGATGAACAATGAAATGATGAAATGAATAATGAAATAATGAAACCCTAGAAGGGTTAAGTAAGGGTGTGAAACACACCAAATGGCCAAGTGCATTGGCATATGATGAAGTGAACATTCACGTAAAAAGGGGTGAGTAATTATGAAGAGCAAATGTGCTAATGTTAATGAATGTGGTGACAACATGATGTGAGGCTAATGTAAATGATGAGAGCAATCTCAAATGAGCCTAAGTAAATGTTACCAATATGTACTCACCTATGAGAGTGTAAGATAATGAAGAGACCAGTCTCTATGAACACTCTAATGAGAGTATTGAGATTAACACACTCAATACGAATGATGAGATGAGAAATCATCTAATGAGCTATGATGTCCTCATATTAGAAGCCAGCTTCCATGACGTATGAGATGAATGTAATGGAACTTTATACTGAGCACCAATAGACTAGCTATGAGCGGTGATTCCTTCTTTCGGGAAGGGCGGAGGTTCACGTAACTCTCATGAGATGAGACTGTCCGGCTTGCTGGGTATGGGTCTCCTGATATCTCCTAGTCTTCGAACCTATACTGCCAATATAGGGATCTGGCGGGGTTAAATTCCCATGTACGCTAGCATGTTTTTGGGTCACTTTGGCCGGTGATTCCACCTCTTTTCGGTGTGGGGGAGACACTGGATTTCATGATGCTCACATGATCTATGTCGGTTAAAGTTAAAGTTCCCAATGAATGAATGAGGCCAGCCTCAAATGATGCACATAATGAAATGAATGATACCAAAGGTGTTAGGATAGGATAATCAAAAGGTGAGTTAGATTCAAGTAATGACATTAGGTCATTCTTGGTCATTGCACAACGAACCTAATGAAAGTCTTAAACTACATCCTAGGTATAACTGGTGTTTACACTGGTCTATGAATGAAAATGAAATGGAGTACGTATGAATGAACGAAGCAGACTCTGTGTTTGCTAATGAAGACTCCCTAGTTGAGGTCCCATATGTTGAGCCCTCATTTTGGAAAGTCTTAATGTCAAGTCCATGATTCCAAGGTCTCATGGCATATGAATGAATGATATGAAAGAAGTTATGTGCTACATGTGAAATGTATTGTATGCTCTATGATGAGTGCTATGTGTAAATGTTATGTGCTGTCTGCAAATGTGAAAAGTATGATGATGTATGTTATTCTCATGGCATAACTTTCCTATTCCAAATCTGGAAAGCTCACTGACTTTCCTAATCCAAATTTGGAAAAATCATTTACTTTCCTAATCCAAATTTGGAAACTTTCCTAATCTCAATTTGGCAAGTCCACTGACTTGGCTTTCAAAAATCATGTTGTTAGGAAAGAGCTATTCTTTCTCATGCATGTCCTTGGTGTGTGCTTGCATATACCCATACTTAGTACAAGTGTGTACTAATCCCATACAAACTCTACTATTTTAGGTGCAGGCACAGGTGGACGGTAAAGCTAAAGGATCATCGCTGCAGTTATCCGGACGTTCAACATTCATCCGGCTTTGGTAGGTCCTCATGTTCGAGGATGCTACTATTTTATGTTCTAGCTTAGTTTAGGAGTTGAGCTAGTGGAGTATGTTCCACTAGCGTTTCTTTCTTATTTCTTTCAGACTATGTATTGGGCCATTTTGGCGATTATACAATTATATTTAATGAACTATTTCCTTTCATTTGATTATCTCTTAATGTTTAGATGGTTGATGTTGAACAAATTACGAATGTATTAGAAATGTTTAGTAAGCAACGTTTTGAAACAAAAAGTTTCAAATTTTCCGCTAAAAATTAACCTATGTAAAGTAAGAATGACGTAATTAGGCTTGTCTGCGACCTCTGAGAGGTCAATGACGCCGGTCTCGTCTGGGGTCTAGATTCCGGTCGTGACATTAGGTTAGGTTAACTTCATGCACGAAATTAAGGTTGAGTAGTCTGGCCTCCTAACAATTGGTATCAGAGCATTGCTTAGATTATTTGATGGCTGGGGGAAACGCTGAACTACGGGAGAGGGTGACACGATTGGAAGTGCTTAATGGTGGAGCAAACGATGGGGATGACTTGCTTGATCTGATCACTCAAATTCAAAGAGTTAAGGCAGAATTAACCTTGACCAAAGAGTTTCTAAGCGAAAACGTTTTGTTATTGGAGGCAGAATATGCATCCAAACATGAAACAACCCAAAAAGAGATAAAACTTGTTCGCAGGGAGAAAGAGGATTTGTGTGGTGAAGTTCTTCTTCTACGTCGAGCGTTGCAAGGAACAATTGGCCCCATAAGAATGAAGGTTACAGAACCTAAGGTTTACAATGGTGTGAGGAGTGCCAAGGAATTGGATAACTTTCTTTGGGATATCGGAAATTACTTCAAGGCAACAAAGGTTCAAGATGCAGAAAAGGTGTCAGTCACAACAATGTATTTAAGTGATGATGCCAAGGTTTAGTGGAGAACAAGGGTTGCTGAAGTAGAAACGTCGAATTTTCCACAGATTGAAACGTGGGAAATGTTGAAGAAAGAATTGAAAACTCAATTCCTTCCAAGAAATTTGTCTTGGTTGGCAAGGGATGGACTGCGACATTGAAACAAGGAAGCACAATGAGGGATTATATCAAGGAATTTTCGTCCTTGATTTTGAACATAGGCAACATGGTCGAAGAAGACAAGTTGCACCATTGCATAAGCGGGTTGAAAGGATGGGCACAAAGAGAGTTAATGAGATAGAATGTCCAAACTCTTAATTCTGCCATAGTGGCAGCAGACAAGTTGGCTGACTTCGAAGAGGGTGACGACCCAAGGGATTATTTGCACTTCAAACAAAAAACAAAGGGAAGGAGTGGAAGAAAAATGGGAGGGCCCAAACTGCCGAAAAGGAAGATGAAGGTGGGAAAACTAGACAAAGGGAGTCTTCTTTTCCAAAACAGAAGGGGATGTTTGGGGGATGCTTTACTTGTGGTGGTCTACATTTGAAAAGTGATTGTCCAGTTCAAGTGAAAGTGAATGTTCTACTTGCTGCCGAATTGGAAAAGAAAAAGAACAATGAGGCAGAAACGTCAAAAGTGAATTCTTTGGCGTTGGTTGAAGATGAAGATGATGAACATGATATAATCCTTGTCTGCAACCCAAATAGGTTCTGATGAATGATGTCCTCGACGAGGACATCGAGTTTCATTAGGTGGGGGAAGTTTGTAAGGGCCATGACCAAGTGACTCGACATGGGCATAGGCGTGGCAAAGGGTTGGCATGAATGACTTTATCAAAGGACAAAATGCGGGTGGAATCAAGCATGCGTTGTGAGACTAGAGTGTTGGCATGGTAAATTGGGTTCAAAATATGTTGGTAGGACGGTGTCAAGACATGACATGGGCGTTGGCAAGGCAACATCCCATGGCATGACTTGGATGCTGGCTGACATCGATTGTGGACAAAGTTGGCATGCAAAAATAACATTGTCTGGTCAAATGCGGGAAAATTGAGATGAGCTAAATTGAAAATTTTTCAAATGTGAATGAAACGCGGAAAGAAAATAAGAAATGGCACGAGTGAATTAAAAGTTAGCATTGCCAAAGCAAGGCAGCGGCAGGGCGTCAGTGGTGCGCAGACATGGAAAATGTGCGGATGGATTCGGGTGGGCTTTGATGAAGCAATGACTACAATTTTTAGAAATTGTATTAGAGTGAAAAATATTTAAGGAAAATTTAGCAAAGAAACGAAATCCAGTCAGCAAGCTCACATGTCAAGCACATGTGGCGGTAACCTTTTTGTAACCGCTTGTGTGCATATTCCTTGTATCTCTTGTATGCATTTTCAATTCCAATTTTGAATGTTTCTTATCAGTTGGGGATGTCAATTGAATTATATTTTAGTAGTCTAAGCATTTGACAAGTGTTAGACATGTGTCACAACACTATTCTATGAAAACACAAGGCTGCCACATGTTCTATAAATGGACAACCTTGTGTGTTGGACAAAATTGGATAAGTATAGAGGATAGACTTGTTATCCTAAGGTGAAAGAGGGAAGATTAATTCTGGAATTTCACCAAGACACTTAGAATAAAACGTGAGGGTTTTAAAAAGTGTCTAAGGCTGCAATCGACTTGTGATTGTGCCTTAAGTCAAAGTCGAAGTCGAAAGTTTGACATAATTGTTGTTCAACGAGTGAGTCTTTTGTATTGTTTTGATTATAAATATAAAGGTTGGGTTTGCCCTTATGTGTATGTGTTGATTTCCTATGATAGTCTAAAAATAATCTAAGGCTTAAATGAAGTAAAACGTCCTTAAACGTTAGGCAGAATAGGCTGCGAAAGGGGTTTAGTTGAGTGAGACTTTACTGCCATTAGGTTGGGTTAACTTCTTGAACGAAATTAAGGCGGAGTAGTCTTCCCTCCTAACGTTATCCAACACTAGCATGTATATCACATGATGAGAATAGACAATAACCTACATAGACCATTCTCGTTAGGCATAGAATTCGGAGTTATAAACCTACTCCGATGGAGGGTGTTCTACTTGCCAAGGGTAGAACTAGGACACATACCATGTAGGCACATGGTTAAGGAAAATCAAGGTCTTTTATGCACTCTAATCTCATTCTCAAGTAGAGATACATTGTACTCTAGTCTACTTATTAGTAGAGCTACAAACCATAACATATTCACTCGGTGCTAGCCTTTATTATCATAGAGTAAGTTTAATAAAAAGGGCATATGAAAAGGTACCATCTCTTAGTAATTACCTAGTCATAATACACCTACCAAAGATGGATCCACTAGGGCTGACACTCAAAGGTCTATAAGGATAGCTCATTCTTAACCTTCTTTCTATATAAAAGGTTCCGCGTAATAGTTAGGCTTAGAAAGGCACCATCTTAGGTCTACCGATCCTAGACTTTCATTCAACATTCATCCATACACATACAAGACAAAGGTGCATAAGCCTACTATATCAAGATGTTCATATTGATAATGTACATGTATCAATTAAGGGACACAAGTCTACCAAGACAAGACCCACACATCTTCACATATAACATATCATTATATAAGCACATAGGTATAATTAACATCATCTATAGTTACCCTATTCGCTACCATAATATCATTAATATAACCATCATAAGACTCACATAATCAAGTAGGAAGAATAATGCATCAACTCTAAGACTACACATACAAGGACATAGTCATAGTCAAACATGATCACCTAACATCGTAAATAGAAGAACACATACTATCACCTTAATTACAATTAGATGGATATGATCATACATCACATAATTCAACTATACAAATCATCATAATATATCAAGTAGTTGCCGACAAGGCCATGATCATTATAATACATAAAATAACGCCAACTATGCCACATAATTCACAAGTAAAACACATAGAACCGCCACCATAAGTGGACCATACCATTCACAACATAATTCAAGACCACGTTACATAAAATAAAGATAATTAGGGCAGCGTACCACCAATCCATTCTCACCACTTTAATCCATATATAAATCATCCAATACGATACCAATATGCCCTTACCCATGGCCATGATCATCATTTCAATATATAAATCACAATACTCGATGAATCTAAGTCAATTCAATATAGGTTTATCAATCTAAAACAGCCTAAACATCAATCTAATATAATTCTTACATCATTCAATAGCCTAAATAAAACTACACTAGAATTCATAAGCATTGAGACATGATCACTTAACCCATAAAATAGTCAAAACTAGGATTGCATGATTTGCATGGGTTAATAGTGATTATTACATTAAATCATTGCATTAACATCAATTCAATCCTAAAACATTGATTTAAAACCTTTTATGCAAGAACCCATGGCTGGATCACAAATTAGAGAATTCATGTTTTGATCATCTTTCAAAATCATTGGAATTGACTCCTTGAAGAAAGAGATTTCAAGGATTAATAACCATACCTTAATTTTGATGAAAATCACACAAGATTTATGGAGAAAAACTTGAGAAACCTATCTTCTTCCTTGGAGCTTCATTGATTCAACAATGGAGTTTTGGAGAGAGTGAATGGAGAGATTTTGTTTTAAGTTGAGGGTTTAGCTTTGATTGGTGAGTTTAGGGGATTTAAAAGGTCTAATAATCATCACTAAGTCACCCGTAAATTACCCAAAAGACCCCTACATTTATTTGACAAATTAACCAACTCAAATTTAACTTAAAACGACGCAACAAAATCTGGAACTTTACCGCGCGTCGCGGAGGCATTTCCAAATCTTATTTTTTGAAAATTCTTGGACAAAATGGTTTGTGAAAGCCCCGCGTTGCAGGGAAAACATTTTGCCCATTTTTTGGCCAGCTGCGCGACGCGCAGCCACTACCAAATTCTGGCTTGCGTGGAAGCTTGCTCGACACACTTTAGGTACTCCTTGGGACCCTTTTGGTTATCCCCGGGGCGTCATTCTTGGATGTTATGAACCTTGTATATCAGGATACACGTAGAAACCCTCGGTACTTAATTTCACCTTCAAATCATCACTACAAAACACTACGACATACTAGTTCAACTTCGACTAGTTTCCGAACGTGTTGGACGTTCTTTGATGTTTGAACTCCAAAAATTTCCAAACTTTATATACTTACTAAGAACACTATTATTAACCATTTTATGACTTTAAAATATCATGACAAAAGTGTTAGGCTCTAGTTCAACCTAGCTCATTTTGAGGGTGTAACATGGTCTACCTTTGGTTGCAGTGTTTACTTGAAGTATATGAATATGTATAAATATGTGTATTGTGATTATGGACTTGAATTCATAGTATGTGAAGTAAAGTTATGATTATGATGCATGTGCATGATATGTCTTAGAAGTTGAAAATGTGTGTCTTGAAGATGTTATGTCTAAATGAAGTATATGTATATGTGAAGCATGATAGTGTGAATTATGATGAGTGTAGGTATGATCTTGTTTAGATTTCAATTTTATAAACAATTGTTATTATGTGAAAGGTGTTTCACGTGTACTCACACACACTTTGAATGTACGATTGAATTAATGAATGAAAATAGGGGATTGTAGGGTAGACACTCTTGATGAGTGGAGATGAAGTGTCTATACCATTCCCTACTAATCCTAAATAACTCTAGTAATGAAAAGGGGGATTTTGAGGTGAACACTCTTTGTGAGTTAAGGTGAAGTGTTTAGTGAAACCTAACTATTCCCAAGAGCTTTGCAAGATAGGTTGGAGGTTGGATACCCTTCGTGAGTTGAGATGTGGTATTCAAAAATAACCTCTAGGGATAATTACTCTTCATTAGTTGAAATGGAGTGCTAAATAAATATCCCTTAACCTATAGCCAATGAATATTTAAGATTCCGTCGGGGAGTTATGCTTAGCACAGAATGAATTTGAAGAAGGGGTGGGTACACTTCGTGAGTAGAGATGTTGTAGCCAATATACCTCTTGAGATAAGTGATCCTTGTTTGTAGAGAATGAGTTACTTACAAGCGATATCCTTATCCCTTAACTATGCGCCCTCATAGGTATAAATATTGGAAATCCATGTAAAGAATAAGAGTATGACCCTACCTTAGGCAAGTCGGTATCCCTCATTCGTTAGGGGTTAATATTGGGATTCTATGTCTAGATATCATTATCTATGTCGGTTAAATCTAGCCCCCACAAATGAATGTAAATGAAATAAGTCTTGAGAGTGTACTACTTAGGGTAGGTGGTGGAATGGGACGATATCTATCCATTGCACAAGTAGACATTTGGAGGAATTCTTGGTGTGTGCTTATATGAAAATGAATGAATGGGTCGTTATATGATGTTAATGAAGTAGTGTGACTTTATACATAATGTTAAGGAAGCATATTGATATTATGTCTTGTATGATGAAAGCTATGTAAATGATGAATGTGATGTGCCTAGTCTAGGGTGATTCCTAAGAAGCACGAAGTGGAAGTAGTAGTCTGGGATGCCACTTTCACATTGCACTAAGTGTAACTTGGGTGTGTCTTGGAGGATGGTCTTTATGTGAAGTTCCTAAATTCATGTATGTTCCTCTAGTGTCTTTAGTATTGAAAGTTGACTTGTTAAATGAAATGAAACATGCTTGTCTTTGGTAGTCTTAAGGATCACTTAGGTGTGTATAGAAGAGGTTGTATGGACGGTCTCTTCATGTCTTTTCAAGGTGAGTATTAGGATAACTTTGGATAGGAAGGTTTAAATGAATAATGGGTTACTTGATAAATGAGTCTAAATGTTGAAGTTATGGAAGTTTTACCTTATATACTGAATGGTGATTTATATGATGTTTTGTAACATGATTCATGAAGGTTTTACTAAAATAGCATGAAAGGTTTGTTTTCAACTAAAATGTTCTTTTTTGCATGTTTTTGCATAATGCCATACTTAGTACAATGTTTGTACTAACCCTATACTATTCTATATTTCGATAAAGTATGGGTGGAAGGAAAGTGAAGGTTTCTTAGAAGGCAAAGCTCGGGAAGTTGATTCTCTCAAGAATGGTCTGTCCTCATATGTTCGAGGACATGGACTATTTCTTTTAGTTTCTATATTTCAAGACTTGTATAAGACTTAGTATGCTTTTCTTTCAACGTAAAGGGTCGTGACCCGAAGATATTAAAATGTGTCTTTAAGTTGGCTTGTGATGATGAGACTTGTTCCTTCATTTTAATAAAGGAGTTTCTTATTAATATTGCTGTGAAAAGTTTTAATTCCACACTACTTTTTATACTTATCTAATTAATGATAGCTAAGAGGCTTGTGCAAGACCTCCGTGAGGTCAAGTACGCCGTATAGCGACTTGAGAGTGCTCTAGTTTCTAAGGGCTACTCTCGGGTCGTTACGATAAAAACAAATCAAATTTCTATGAAGTTACTCAAAATGTTTTCCCCGTTTGATATTTTTCTTATCCAATAGATGGATCAATAAATATAATTATTAGGGCTCATAAAACTTTTAAAATCATACTTAAATAAGTGAGTTTCCCCTATTTTCTATCTTGATGAAATCAGTAGATTTGTCTACCTACTTGTTTAAAAATATTATGAATATATACAACTAGGGAGTATTGTTTTCTTCTTTATTACTTCAATTAATTGTGTTGGTGAAGAAATAAGGATAATATAGATCAAATGAAATACTTTATCCAATCTATTTTGTTGAGAAGTGGAATTTTAAATTTCTATCTACCGGTCATTCTAGCCATATTATATCCACTGACTTCCATGCAAACACGAGCAGAGATATATTTAGGTTGTAAGTTCAATGGGTTCAACATTGTTGTTACATCTCTCATGATATGTTTGGAGAGATTTAGACACTTTAGTTGATATCCAGGAGATAAGTTTTTTCCTTGTTGTCATTATCATAATAACTTGTTATTGGTGTTCCTATTTTCTATCCATGTTTCCATTCTTTTAGCAGTCCATGTGATTTAGTTGTACAACTTCTTTATTTATTTATTTAGCTTTAAGTTCAATATACAGAGTTATTGTGATTCAATTTATCCCACTATTTCAAATTTAATAAAATCGGTTCTAAGCCCCACTTCTTAAGGAAACTTTGAGAGACTTGTGAGGTTCTTTTCTGATTGATTTATGAAATTTGGTTATGTAAAACACCATTAAAACATATGAGAGTGCTGGATTTTTTCCACGAAGAAACTATCAAGCATGGACACTGAAAATTGAAGCTTATTTGGAGGCTTGAATTTTGTAGGGGCGGACCAGAAAGCTTATGAAGTGCTTCCTCTGCCGAGGAATAAAACTATGGCTTCTATTGGAACTCACAAGGAAAAGAAGGCAAGAAAATATAAAGCTAAAACATGTCTCTTTCCAGCAGTTTTATTGAACATTTTAAATAGAACAATGACATGTAATTCAACCAAAGCATATTGGAATTTCCTCAATAAAGAGTACCAGGGAGATCAAAGTAATGAACTTTGTTAGAGAATTCAATATATAACGTGTGAAGTAACCCGAAATCATTAAGGAATATTCTGACAGGTTGCTTGGGATTTTATATAAGGTAAGGATACTTGCAACTGAACTTCTTGTAATAGAATAGTTCTAAAGGTACTTTGTAACTTTACCCGGGAGATATGAACTTGAATTATTGATACTAGAATAGTTCAAAAGATACTTTTAACTTTACCTAGCATATATGAGGCATCTTTTACTTTATTGGAAAATACTAAAGATCTATCACAATTTGGATTTGCTGAGATATTGAGTGCACTATGATGATGAGGCAAGAAGGATCTATTAAGAGAGCTTTGCAAAGCAAGTTGCAAGTTTGTTTAGGGACCTGGGGAAATAAAGGAAATGGAAAGAAAAGGAATTATGAAGCTACAACATAAGAAATGGTGTTATTGCATCCCTGCCAACTTTGAGGGAAGATAAATCATACATACTTCATTTGTTGGAGAAAACCTGATATGAAATGCAGAAAGTGTCACGAACTTGGTCATGCTGAGATTATCTACTAAGAGAAGATATTACAATGTCATGACCCCGACCGTCGTGATTGGTACCCACGTTAACCCTCCAGTGGGTGAACCATTACTACTAAATAGTTAATACGTAACCATACATTTAAAGATATAGAAGCAAGTTTAAATACCTAAATACTGAACTTCCCATAAACTTCCAAAATATCTAACAACAAATTGTGGAAATAAATGCTCTGAACAAAGTCAATGTACCAAGACATATAATGTTCAACCATAAGTCTAAACAAGAAGGGGTACAACCCCATACTAATATGCTAATAACTAACTAGAGAAGTCTAAGTCCGAAATATGAACATAAATGAAAGGAGAACTCATGAAAGTCGCTTGAAGATTCCCTTTACTCAATAAAGAAAGAGCAAGTGCAATATCAGTACGCAACCACAGTGTATTGGTAGGAGCACACGGCTATCCCACTAAGTGCAACATACATAAGTCATTAAACATACTAAAAACATGCATACAATGAACATAAATAATATTAATTGCAAAACAACGTACAACTTCACATTTCTCAAGCTATACAATTATGTCAAGTCAATAGTCCTCTCATGGAACGCAAACCCAAATTGTTAGCATACTGAAACGTCGAACCCAATATAATGTTTATGCTTGAATGTGGAAAACGGTCCCATATTCATGTTGAATGTGTAAAACGATCAAAGTTAGTGTGTCGAAATGTAACACCCGGTCCATTGAACAAGATGCAATCACAATCAAAATTATATTTTCATAATCATACAACCAAGTTATGATTCATCTCATTCATCATTCATCATTCATCTATCTCATTTACAACAAGTGTGATCAATAATGCAGCATTCACATATATTTACGTATTAAAATGATGCAAGAACAAACATATATCACACAATCATGAAATCACAACCATCACCTACCTTGAAACCAGCTTGGATCCCATAAGAAACTTGATTCTTCCCTTTTCGAATTGGTTTCTCTTGTCTTTGTACTACAAACAATCATAATAGCGCGAGGATCAATAAACAACACCTAACTACGTAGATTATAAAAAAAAGATATCAATATTAGGTAAAAATCTTGATCCCCATACCCATATTAAGGTTTTCTCCACCGTAATTTCCAGATCAAAACCCTCCCCCACCGATAATAACCCAAAAGATTACATTCTACGTATCAAAAAATGGATTTAGGGAGTTTAAATATTACCTAAAACCTCAAGAATGGTGGAAGACTTTGAAGACAACCCCTGTGTCCGTTCCGTAGCTTTGAAGTTTGAAAACTGCAGAATAAAACATTTTTGGGGTTTATTTCCATCTTAAAGTCGTGTATGCCCCGACATGGTGGCACTCAACCCGCTACGGAGGCCCTGCCTTGACGGCAGATATCCTACTTTGGTGACTTGATATAAACAGTGAGCTATTTAATAATCCCAAGACTCCCATTTCACAACATCCTTCAACCAACGACACTCAGAAATGACCCTTTCACACTAAGATCAATTCCAGAAGTTCTAGTTGCCCGAATTCAATTCCATAAAGTCATACGGGGTCCTTAATGTCTTATATATCTACTCATTTAATCAAATTCATAACTAGATCATCCAATAGATACAAGATTTCCCAGGACTTTATTGACTCAGATTTCATGTAAATCTCGACTAGGTTGGGAAATTCCAAGTTACCGCAAAATAACATTCCGACCTAAAATTTTTCCCATAAGATTTTTTATAATGACAGAATTTGGTCATTATGTTCCTTCATTACAATAGATACCAATATGCTCATCACTCTTCCCCGAGTGACAAACTTAGGGAAAATAGACTAAGAAAGGAATGAGGTAGTACCTAAATCGACAAACAATTAGGGATACTTGTCATGCATGTACCTCTCGGTTTCCCAAGTAGCTTCCTTAACTAGACAATGCTTCCATTGAACTTTCACAGACCTAGTATTCTTGTTCCTCAGCTTACGCACATCACGATCAAGAATTGCAATTGGTTCCTTCTCATGGTGGAGGTCTTTGCAATGGAGTTACATTTAATGATATAATCCCCGTATCCATGATATATATTCAACATGGATACATGAAATACCGGATTAAATCTCGATAGGTTTGGAGTTAAAGCCAATTTATACGCTACTGGTCATATACATTCAAGAACTACACAGGGGCCAATGTTAGCGGACTAAGCTTGCCCTTATCTCCAAACCTCATCACCCCTATCATTGGTGATACCTTATGATGAACATTCTCACCATCCTGAAATATCTTGTCTCTCACCTTATGGTCGACATACTTCTTTTGTGGCTATTAAGAGTTAGTTTGAATACTCCTCACCGTCTCTTGAGAATCCTTTACTAAATCGAACCCTAAAGGTTTCACATCTTCGGCCTCGAACCATCATATGGATGAACTTCATCCCCTCCCATATAATGTCTCAAATGGTGTCATATCAATGATGGAGTGATAAATATTATTATATGATAATTCACTCAAGGGTAAGAATTTATCTTAATGCCCTCTAAAGTCAATCACACATTCTCTCAACATGTCTTTTTACACTTGAATATTCCTCTTCGGTTGCCCATCCGTCTGTGGATGGAAAGCAGTACTAAAAGTGAGTTGTGTTCCAAATTCATCACGTAATTTACTTTGAAACTTTGAGGTAAACTGTGTACCTTGGTATGAGGTGATAAAAAGGGATACCCCATGCAACCTCACTATTTCTTTCACATACACCTTAGCCAATTTTTCAGCATTATAATCTAATCTAACCTAAATAAAATGGGCTAACTTAGTAAATCTATCAACCACTACCAAAATAATTTCAAAACATTCCCAAAGTCTTGGTAAGACTAACAATAAAATCCATGATTATCCTTTCCCACTTCAATTCATTAATTGGCATTCCTTAAAGCAAACATGTAGGACTTTGATGTTCATACTTTACTTGTTTATAATTTTGACACTTAGCCACAAACTCCTCTATATCCTTCTTCTTGCATGTCCACCAATAAATTCGCTTCACATCTTAATACATCGTTGTCACACCTGAATGAATAGAATATCCTGAACCATGGGATTTAGTCAATATTTTCTAAATGAAGTCATCAACTCAATCCTTCTGTTGAAATTGAGCACACCTTCTGCATCAAAAGTAGTCTCTTCTGCCTTACCCAACACAATATTCTTCTTACGTTCGTTCAAATTTGCTTCCTCAAAATGTTTGGCCTTGCTTTCTTCATGGCCCTAACTTCAATTCTAGGTAACACCCCACCTTTCTCTTAGATGCCAAACTGCATGAACTTAGACTTCAAGGTCTGAATTTCCTTGGCCAAAGGTTGTTTTGTTATACTCAAGAAATCTAGACTACCCAAATCCACCGCTTTCCGACTCAAAGAGTCTTATACCACATTAGTCGTACCTAGATGGTATTGAATCGTCACATAACAATCCTACATTATCTCTATCCACCTTCTTTCAAATTTAGTTCCTTTTAAGTTAACACATGTTGTCAGCTACAATGATCAGTAAGTACCAAACACTTGAAACCATAGAGGTCATATCCCAGATCTTACGAGAAAATACTACTGTTGTAGACTCATAATCATACGTTGGATAATTCCTCTCATGAAACTTCAACTGTCGCGATGCATAAGATATAACATTCTTATACTACACTAACACAACACCTAAGACACAATGTGAAGCATCATAATAAACTATGAAATATATACCTTCGACTGGTAGTTCTAAGAAAGGTGCGGTGGTGAAATGATTCATGGTCTTTTGAAGACTATCCTCACATTGTTCAATTCATTTGAAGGGTACCTCGTTTTTTGTCAAACTTATCAAGTGAGTGGCGAGGGAAGCAGAGTTTTTAACAAATCAAAGATAATATCTAGAAAACCCTAAAAAACTCCTAAATTCCATCACAGAGTTAGGGCGAACCCAATTCTTAACCGCCTCAATCTCTTGGGGATCTACCCTTACCCTTTTTTGAAACTACATGCTCCAAAAACCCAACCGAATTCAACCAAAATTCACACTTGGAAAATTTTGCATGCAACCTTTGTTTCCCTAGAATACCTAGAAAAATATGAAGATGGTCAACATGCTCTTCCTTACTTTTTGAATAGACCAAAATCTCATCAATAAAGACTATAACAGGCGAATCAAGGAATCACTTGAACACCCCATTCATCAAACTCATAAAGGCTACAGGCGAATTAGTCAAACGAAAAGACATAATTAGAAACCCGTAGACCCATAGAGGGTTCTAAATGCCAGCTTAGGCCTAATATTCAATTGATGGTAATCAGAACTTAGATCAATCTTAGAGAAAGCTAATGCACCTTTTAATTGGACAAGAATATCATCTATTTGAGGTAATGGGTGCTTGATTCGAATGGTGACCGTATTGAGATACCGTTAATCTGTACAAATTCTCATGCTATCATCCTTTTACTTAACAACCAAAACTGGAGCACCATATAGGGATGCACTAGAACGGATAAATCCTTTATTATGAATCTCTTAGATTTGAGCCTTAATCTCTCTTAATTCTGTTGGGGCCATACGATAGAGAGGGATGGAAATGAGACGAGTACCACGTTCTTAATCAATACACAAGTGTAAATCATTATTATGAGGCATACTGGGTAGATCATTATGAAACATTTCACTAAATTTTGACACCACATGAATGGAATCAATAGATGAAGACTCAACCTCAACATACCAAATATGAGACAAATAAGCCAAAAAACACTGTAATACCATTTTCCTATCCCGAATGGAGGATATGATTTTATTTTGCTTAGGCTTGTACACCCCTTCGCACTCTAACTTTTACCTTCCCAAAATATCTAGAGTTATAGACTAAGTATTACCATTATGTACAACATAATATGGGGAAAACCAAGTCATGCCTAAGATTATATCAAAGTCAGTCATATCCAAAATCACCAAATCAGCCGAAGTCTGATAACCCATAAATAAAATAAGACAAACACGAAAGACATGGGTGACTATGTCAGAAATCCAAAATAGGGTAGAAACATGGATAGGGTCATAAGTATATCAAAATTCAAATAAAATTATGATCCAAATCTCACGGATACATAAGAATAAGTAGAACCTGGATCAAATAACACATTGGCCATCCGGTCACAAACAAGAATAGTACAAGTGATCACTTTGATAGACGTCTCTGCCTCTTTCATTCCCAAAAATGCATAACATTGAGCCCTGTCATGACTTCCCTTCCTGGTTGCACTGTACCTCTAGTTGCGTTACCATTTCCTCTACCTCCGTGTTCTAGCTAATTCCTCCCCGCCTATCTTGATAATGCCATGGACCATTATTACCATTTCTCGCGGGTACCACTACTCTAGTTTTCTGTAGTACGGATTCGAACACGTGTTGGAGGGGACTATCTCTCCTCATATGCCTAGTTATCTAAAATTATAGCATGTACAATCAAAAGATGGCATGTTTCCCATTGAAGGTGTGAATCCCTATCTATCCTGAATTAAATTATGAGGTATGCTTCCCGAGTAATACATATAGAGGCAGGCATAGCGGACTGAATTGGCCTAGTGTCAAGTGTTGGCCTCCCTTCCCCCTTGGAGTTAGAACCTGGAAAGTTATCAGAGTTCTTGTCCCTTTTTACCATGTCTAACCTTACCCCCTCCACTTTCTTAACAACGTCGGTTACCTCATTCAAGTTTTTTTTCCTACAGAGGTCATTTGAATAGGTAATGCTTGCAACTCAGTATTTAGGCCCTTAATAAATAAACAGATACTCTCTTCTTCAGTAGCCACCACCGTGTAGCATATCTATACAATGCATGAAACTTGGCCTCATAAGCAGCAACATACATACCACCTTGTTCCAAATCCATGAACTTATCCTTCTAATGATATCTCAAAGTCCTAAGCAAATATTACTTCAAAAACATAGCATGAAATTGGGTCCAAATGAGTGGGGGTAAAATTGAAGATCTACAGTCCATATAAGTTCTTCAGCACTACTTAGCCTCACTTTGAAGTTACAATATCACAAATTCAACCCTTATGGACGACTACCAATTTATGCAACCTCTTGTAACAATCTAGGTTGAACTCATATGCATCCTTAGTCTCGGAACCATTGACCACAAGTGTTTTAAACTTCAACAACTTAGTCAATATCTCATGTCCATTACTAGTAATGATAGGACCCAATAAAGGATAGAAGAAAGCATCATTACCTACATTCCCTCCCACCTTAGGGACTGTGATAGCAATAGGAGGATTGGCAGGAGCTTGAGTTGCTTAGAAAGAAGCGCTCCAAGACGAACCAAACCTTTCAGGGAATGACATGATCTGCTGAGCTAACATTGGGTTAATGAGAGGAATACTTGTTGTCTCTACTTGCACCTCTTCCACTTTCCCTACATTCTCTTCATTCTCAACCTCGATATTCTCCTCTACCATTTAATGGTGTGCATGAGGGGCCTCATAGTTTGGAGCATTTTGAACTGGTGCTCCATCCTTAGGAGGAGACACCCTTCCTGGGCGCCTTACCTTAGCTCTTTCTCTACCACTACCTCAACCATGACCTATTGTTGCAAATTTCTCAGAAGGAGCATTGACGGGATCTACGAGCCTGATGTCGTTGAATCTTGTTTTCACCGTCTACAAATATAAGAGTGAAGGAGCTTATATACCAATTCGAATTGGAATTATTTTATAGCACGAAAGGAGACAAAAAAAAAACTGAGACTTCCTAAAGTCCTATAGCCTCTCAAAGAAAAATATTGATGTATCTGTACCGCTTCGCAAGAATCTAATAGACTCGTTTTGGAATAGCAAGATCAACAAACCTAAGCTCTTATACAAAAAATTTCACGACCCCAACCGTCTTGATTTGCACCCACGTTAACCCTCTGGTGGGAGAACCATTAATATTAGCTAGTTAATATGTAACCAAGCATTTAAATATATATTAGCAGGTTTATATAACTAATACTAAAGTTCTTATAAAATTCTCAAACATGTAACAACGAATTGCAGAGATAAATGCCTAGAACAAGAATGTCAATGTACCAAAACATCTAAAGTTCAACTATAAGTCTAAAACTAACGTGCTAATAACTAACTAGAGAAGTATATGTTCGAAATGTGGACATAAACAAAATAAGAACTCATGGAAGACTGGAAGAACTGGCTCACCCTTGAATGTGAAATGACCATCACTAATCATATAAGTGAGGTCTGCTTATAGCAGCTTCAAGATACCTTGTACTAAAAAAAAGAGAAAATGCAGTATATGTTCACAACTACAGTGTAGGGGTAGGATCATGCGAATACTCCACTAAGTGAAACATACATAAGTCAATACAACATAATAATAACATGCATACACCAAACATATATTAGTAATTACGAAACAACGTACAACTTTAGATTTCTCTAGATATACAATTATGTCAAGTCAATGGTCCTATCATGGAACCAAAACACAAATTGTTAGCATACAGAAACGTAGTACCTGATCAAATGTTTGTGTCAGAACGTGCCAACCAATCTCATATTTAGGCCGGAAAGTGGAAAATGATCCACATTAGTGTGTTGGAAGGCAACACTCGATCCATTCAATAAGCAACAATCATAATCACAAGTATATTCTCATAATCATACAACTAAGTCATGATTCATAGCATTCATCATTCATCTTTCTCATTTACAACAAGTGTGATCACTAATGCAATATTTGCATACATACGCATATTAAAATGAAGCAAGAACAAATATATATCACATAATCACGAAATCACAACCATCACCTACCTCAAAACAAGCTTGAATACCCTAAGAAACGTGATTTGTCCCTTTCGGGATTTTTTTTGCTTGTTCTTGGTCTACAAACAATCATAATAGTGCTAGGATCAATAAAAACACCTAATTACCCATATTATAATCAATAATATCAATCCTATGTCAATTCTTAATTCCCATACCAAGGTTATGGCTTTCTCCACTATAATTTCCAGATCAAAACCCTCCCCCATCGATAATTACCTATTATATTACATTCTACGGATTGAAAAATGGATTCGAGGAGTTTGAATCATACCTTTAGCCTCAAAAACGATGGAAAACTATAAAGAAAACCCCTAATTTTGTTCCTTAGTACTTAAGTTCAAAAATTACAAAATAAAAGGTGTTTGGGGTTTATTTCCGACATTAAGTCGCATTTGCCCTGCCATGGCGTCACTCACCCTACTACAAAGGCCCCGCCCTGACGGCAGAAATCGCTCCTCATTGGCTTGCACTAAAACACTGAACACTCCTTTTTAATGACTAAAATGGATTAAACCTTGGTGTGCATTCACTTTGTTGAATATGATATTCAACAACTACCTTATTAGTGACTATTGAAAATTGATGTTTTGGGTTGTAAAAAATTGTATTACTTACTAAGCTTATCTTGTGATTTGGAAAAAGTGTGCATGACTGCTATGTAACAACTTAACTTGCATAAAGAAATATTGGATTCTCCTCGTCCACTTACTTTTGATGCTAAAGAGTTCCAATTTTTTGATAATTTAATGTTCCATTTGAATAATTTCAGTCAAAATAAAAAAGTTAAATTGACAGAGAAAAATGAAACAACCCTCAAAATAGATGACATATTTGTATGAAATAGGGATTTTTCAGTTAGGATGATATTTATTTTTGAATTATCATTGATTAGTGTTAATCGTATATTGCTTGTAGTTCCTTAATTAGTATTGACATATAAAATAATTGTGAGACCTTGGAAAAAAACTTGGACTTTTTAGTTGAAACAAGTGAACAATAGAGGGGTTCACGAGTCGTTATCAGTAGTGGCGGCGCCACATGTAGTTGAGGGGTGTCGACCAACACCCTTTTGTCAGAAAATTAAACTATGTAGCTAGAGGAAAACTATTTTTTATGTATATATTTAACATATTGAAACTCCTTGATTTGTACACAATTTACTTCTTTATATTTTGATACCCCTTAGTCAAAGTTCTTGCTCCGCCACTAGTGATCAGGACCACGGTTCGTCACCCTCATTGTGGTTCACACCCTCCTAGGAGTTGTGGACCAAGGACCCTTACTAGGTCGTGGATCCCCACATGAGCCATGGGAAGGCTCTTGGAGGTGAAACAGATCTACCATGGCTCAAGCATCATACCACGGAGCCCACCACTGGTCGTAGTCTTGAGGACGGGCTATGGAATGGTTCGTTGTCTTGATCCTACAGACCCTAGCTCAGGTGAAGAACCACGATGGCCTTCAGGGTTTGAGTGCTTTCACACAGATATGATAAAGCTCATGGATGGACTCCCAAAACCAATAGTCACTTTCCAGCAACTACAACCCACTTGACGAGTTGTGGTCCCTTTGACAGTCCGTCAGTGGCTCCGTGGAAGGGCTCGCCAACTTTTAAGTAATAGTCATTTTTATCTTGTCCCCTATTCTTTTGACTTTGAAACTACGCTATTTTACTCACTTTAAGCCTATTATACTAATCAGGACCTACCCTAATTGATTTATTCACAAAATTTCATGAAACATAGAGAAAAAAGTAAGAAAAATGTCCACCAACCCTTCAAGAACACGCAACAAGTTTTCTTGAGTTCCAGACTCAGAATTAAAGGGTTTGCCCATAGATTTCATCACCAGTTATGTGGAATTTCACTAGTTAGTTCCTTTCATCCACTAGGTCCCTAGAATTCAATGAGATTCTTGATTCTCTATATCTTGTTTATACTAAGAGTTTCTAATACCTAGGATAATTGTTTGACTTAGATATTCCACAATACTAAATCAAAATAGATTGTTTTCTTTGAATGTTTACTTAGTTCCTTGCATGAAACTCAGAATTCTAGTTGTGTACTAAGTTCCTGAATTACACTTGCTAGGTAAGTTAATCAGATAAACATGCTCCAGTTTTCGAATGTTACATTGTCACTTGCTAAATGTTGCATTCTTAGATAACATGTAAGAATATTGAGATAATCTAATATTTCAATTATGTTGTGTCATACACATTTCCAGTTAGGAGTAGGCTTAGCACCGAGTCGTACAAGGGTCAATATACGCTCATAGTGATCACGTGATACATGCCTTTATACCCCTAGCAAGGTATGTTTGGTACTCTTAATAGGACATATACATCGGACTCCACGTTTAACTAACCTAGTTTATGTCGGTTAATAATAGCTCCCAAAGTTAGACGATAGTGTATTTGACAAAATTTCTAGTATATACTTTAGTATTCAGAGTCAGCATGGTATGTTCATGATCAATACTTGGTCATTGCATACAGTTCAATTCTTTTCGGTTATAATTCAGTATTTACATAATTGTTCAAATTATGTCATTACTCAATTATGCCTTGTTAATCTTATATTTTATTCATCTATTTTCTATATCCTGCATGCTCGGTACATTCCAAAACTGATGCATACTCTACAATACATTTTTTTGTGATGTAGGTTCAGTTACTCAACATCCATATCATGTAGATTGGTTCTCGTTCTGTAGTCAACAACTCTAATGTGGAGTCCTCATTTCCCAAGGACAATAGACATGTTTTTAGATTTAGTCTTTTATTTCAGTTTCATTATTGGAATTGTTACCTAGGGACATGTCCCAACTACTCTATCTAGTAGAGGCTTTTTGAGACATAGTATTAGATTCAGCTTTAGCTTTTGAGTGCTTGTTTAGTATCACAAAACTCTTAGAAATTCTTTATATATATTTAGATCACCATTGGGTGTTCCCCACTTTCAATTTACAATTGCTTAAAGCTTCCCCATAGTAAATATTTATTATGTTATCTTAGTATTCTTGATATTCCATCTTTAGGGATAGCTTTGGGTCAATAGTGATCCTAGGTCCTGTGTTTACGTTAAGAGGGTCGCTTCCAGGTGTGAAAAATTTTGTATCAAAGTGTTAGGTTTAAGAGGTCTAGGATGCTTGAAAGTCGCACGAAGTAGAGTCTCTTTCATGGTGTGAAGTGCACAAAATCTATGAGAGCGAGGCTCCAAAGTGTTTTAAGAATAACTTCAATTTCTTTTCTACTCTTATCGTGTGTGGGGTATATGATAAAATTTCTTCCTTTTAATCCGTCGTTATGTATTCCAGATCATGCATCCTTGAAGAACATACATAACGAATACTATTGCCCGCAACCCTAGCACAGTTCCTCTAGTCCCAAACCATAATGTTACGAATGAAGAATTCCAGAACGTGATTCAAATTGTGGCTTAGAGGGTAGCAAACCTTAACAATCGGAAGGTTGCATTTCATACCAACATTAATGGTTGATTAGTGGAAACGAGAGTTTGAAATTTTGTCTGCATGAATCCTTTTATATTTCTAAGGTTGCATGTTTTTGAGGACCCAAAAAACTTCAATGATGACGTTAATAAAATCTTTGGAGTAATGGAACTTACTTGTAATGATAGGGTGGAGTTTGCATCCTACCAGCTTAAGGTTATGGCTTACATTTGGTTCACTTAGAGCAAAGAAAGCAGGGGTGGGGATGCAGCTCGTGTGACTTGGGAGTGTTTACTAGAGCTTTTATCGATAATTTCATCTGAAGGGAGGTTAGAGAAGCAAAGGCACAAGAGATTATGAATATGAAATATGGTACAACGTTAGTCAAAGAGTATGGGCTGAATTCCACTCAACTATTCAGGTATGCTCAACAAATGGTTGCCGATCTATGGGAATAAATGACTAAGTTTCTATTTGGGGTATGTGACTTAGTGAAGATAGAGTGAACGAATCATATGTTATTAGAGAATATTAATATATCTAGGGTTACAACTCATGCTCTGCAGGTTCCATCAGATAAGCTTTGCGAAATGTCTTAGGATAAGAAGAAGTGTAGAACAGGAAACTATGAATACTCTCAGTAGAAATCGGGTTGTGGAAATCGCTTACACTTTTAGCAAAGGTCTACAACCCAGGAACCTACATCAGCTAGTGCTCCATCCCCAAGATTCCATAGGATCAGAAAGGTAGGGCATCAGTCTCTAAGTATCAAGGGAGTACTTCAGGTAAGAGGACTTTCCCAACTTGTCCAAAGTGTGGTAAGAACTATCGGGGCAAGTGTCTTACATGCACGGAGAGATTCTTTGGGTGTTTTTAGTATGGACATAGGTTAAAGGGTTGCCCTTCTTGTAGGCAGGGTAAAGGATGTAACAATATAGGGCTCAGTCAGCAAGGTGCTTCATCTGGTTTAGGTGGCGGTCAGCACCAAAACAGGTTGTACGCTCTCCAGGATTGCTAGGACCATGAATATTCTTCTGATATGTACACTGGTACGTTAAGAGTCTTTAATTTAGATTTTTATGCACTTCGAGATCAATGGGCTACTCTATGATTTATAACTTTAAATATAGGAGAAAGCTTCTGAGTTACTACACAAACACTCTCAGAATCCTTCTAAGTCTCTCCTCTATTTGTTTACCCAGTTATAGCTAAACGCGTATACAAAAATTTCCATGTCACAGCCTCAGTCGATTGTAGAACTATGATCCTTCACTTTATGTTTCCGAACGAGCCAGTTTTAGAATGCGAGGGTAGTAGCTCAATGCATGTAGGTTGATTTATTTCTTACCTGAAGTCTAAGAAGATGATATCTAAAGGGAATATCCATCATCTCATTTGGGTTAAGGATTCAAACTCCAAAACACCAACATTTGAGCCAATCCTAGTAGTAAATGAATTTCTAGTTTCCAGAAGATCTTGCTACCCAACCTATTTTGATTTCTCCTTATAGAATTTCTCCAGATGTGCTTATGTAATTGAAAGAGCACTTGAAAGACCTTATACAGAAGGGCTTCATCAGACCCAATATCTCACTATGGAGTGGTCGAGGGTTGTTTGTGAAAAAGAAAGATGGTCTTCTCAGAATGACCATTGACTATCGACAGTTGAACAAAGTTACAGTCAAGATTAAGTATCATATCCCAAGGATTGATCACTTGTTCAACCATCTTGAGTGTGCTAGTTATATTTCGAAGGTAGACCTCATATCCGACTATCATTATCTTAGAGTCAGGGATAGTGACCTTCTGGAAACAGTCTTCAAAACTCGGCATGGTCATTATAAATTTATAGTTATGTCTTTCGGAGGAACAAATTCTCCTATAACTTTCATGGACCTAATGAACGTGGTGTTCTAATAGTATTTTTACTTGTTCGTTATTATCCTTGTTGATGACATCCTCATTTATTCTCGAAGTGAGGAGGAGAATACGACTCAACTAAGAGTTGGTTTTACAAACTTCCAAGGATCGTTAGTTATTTCCCATGTTTTGTATATGTGTATTATGGATTCTCATAAAATAGAGGCAGTGAAGCAATGGTCCAGGACCACCTCTACAACAGATATCAGATGTTTCTTTGGTTTGATTTGTTATTACATGAGATTTTTTGAAGAATTTTCATCCATAGCCTCCCCATTGACCAAGTTGACTAAGAAGTAGGAAACATTTCAGTGATCACACGAGTGTGAGAAAAGATTATCAGAATTGAATAGTAGGTTGACTGTAATAGTGATTCTACCATAAGGTTCAAACGGTTATGTGATGCATCAAGGGTCAACCTAGTTGTATGCTGATGCAGCGAGATATTTTTATAGCTTATGCTTCTAAATAGATTAAGGTTTATGAGGAAACTATCTGACTCATGACCTCGAGCCTATAGACATATTATTTGCCTAAATATTTGAAGACATTAATTGTATGGTGTTGACGTAGATGTGTTCACAGATTATAAGAGACTCCAATATGTGTTCACCCAGAACGAGTTGAATGTTGGTCTTAAAAGATGACTTGAATTCCTCAAGGACTATTACATGAATGTGTTTTATCATCCTGGTAAGATCAATGTAGTAGTTGATTCTCTCTGTAGATTATATTTGGGTAGTTTAGCACATGTTGAGGAAGAAAATTAAGAATTAGCAAAATATGTTCACCGTCTTGCTCGCTTAGGAGTTGATCTTAAAGATATGTCAAATGGTTGTGTGATAGTTCAGAATAGATTTAAATGTTCATTGGTATCGGAGGTTAAGGGAAAAAATATAGTGATCCTATATTGCTTCAATAGAAGGGTGCAATTCATTAGCAGAAAGTTGAGGTTTTCTCCCAAGGGGGATAACATGTGCTTTGTTACCAAGGTAACATATGTGTTCCTATAGTGGGTAGGTTGAGGAAGCAAATCCTTATGGAAGTCCATAACTCCATGTATTCTATCCATCCAGGTGCCATTAAGATGTATAGTGATCTGCAAAAGTCTTTTGGTAGAACGACATGAAGAGGGATATATCAGACTTTGTGGCTACGTCTCCTAGCCAGGTGTTAGAGTAGAACATCATAAGCCTAGAGGTATGACTTCTAGAAACCCTAAAAATTAACTAGGATTAAATAGAGCTTAACTTGTGTTTTAAGGGTTGTTCACCAGTGAATTGAACGACGACACCAATGGACGACCAGTCAACCAATTGACGGCTCGTCAGTGGTGAGCGTCGACCAGGCCTACAAGTCCTATAAATTTTGGGCCTCATTCACAAATGACGGACCCTATTGATGGGGCTTCAATCAATCTACGGCCAGTGGATGGTGGGCGTCGTTTGGTTCTGCATTTTACTGCAGCAATTCGGCCAAGGTAGGGATGATATAATAAATTCACCCCAAATATTTTTAAGTGCATGGACGGTTGTTTTAGGTGTTTTTAGGTATTTTAAGACTATTAAAGTGATTAAACCCTCTTTTAGACCCTAACACCTAAAACAACACCCTTCCCTCCCAAAGTTCTCTCCAAAACCACCATGGAAGTTCAAAGTCAAGATGGAGCTAGAATTGTTGATTATAGTGGCTTTCTTGTTCAATTATCTTGTGATTTCTTCTAATAAGCTATGGGAGTTCTTTATATAAGTTTATCTATCACCTCATATCCAATTTCAAAGTGATTTCAAGGATTTCAAAGTTTATGAAAAGTTCAATTTCTACTCTAACTCAAGGGTTCTTGCATGAAACATTTTCAAATGATAAGATATGATATTATTGATGTTAAATTGATGTTTTCCAATGAAAATCTCCATGAACCTTTGATCTTCTCAAAACCCTAAATTTGGCTTATGAAGAGGGTCTATTGCTGATGACCTAATGTTGATAGAATTGAGTTTAGATTATGTTGTATTGTTGATTTCTATGGTTAATTATGATATTATATTGTGACTTGTTGTATATGTTAAGGAGTGGTGATCTTGGCTATTGGAAGTGGGTAAGTTGACCTAATTCCCTTATTTTATGTAGAACTGATAGAATTGTTATTGATTGGTCTGTCCACATATGGTGGCAGTGTTTACATATTACTCTTATTGTGATCATGGCCTTGTCGGCATTATTATGCAAATTGTAGTGATATCATGTTAGGGTTCATGTGAAGATATAATGTGAAGTTGGTTATTTCAAGTAATGTTACCATGTGCAAGGTTTTTACGGCTTATATGAATGTATAAAGTGAAGGATGATGTGATGTATATGTTATCTTGTATAATGTGGACGTAATGTGATGAAAGTATATCTTCTTGTAATATTGATGTGTTTTCACGACCGGGGAGCCCCCTAGACGTAACTGGCATCGTCGTCCTCGGAGAGGACTTAGACAAGCCTCTTAGCATTCGTAATAACATATCATAGGTTAAAAAGTGCGGAAAATTAAAACTTTTCTCATATATACATAGTGAGGTTTACATAGACCTCTCGCATACTACATATATGGAGTTTACATAGACTCCTCACATGGGAAGCTTACTTAGGCTTCTCACATAAGCAATATAACCAATATATGAAAAGATAGTCTAATAAGATTGTCTCATATAAAACCATCTAAAGCGGAATAGAATAATTCGGGCATAGCCCTTACACAAATGTATAATTGCCATATAGGGCTTACAACAATATCTTGAACAATAAGAGTGAAATGAATGTCTTTATATTATAACAAGTAACATAGGTAGAATAAGAAAGGAATCATCCTCGGATCTTGAGGACCTACCCACACTTGGACAAAGATATTTAAGCCTTCTTCAAGGTAGCCTCAATACTTCAACGGCCCGAACCTACAATGTTTGAGAAAAGGGAAAGAATATGGGTTAGTACATTACTTGTACTATGTATGGAAACATATGAACACACAAGCTTTGAAATCATGCATAAAGGGACTTTTTACTCAAAATCATGCTAAATCACTTTTAAAAGCCTTAATGCACAAATAGAAGCACATACAATCCAAAGACCATATAATCATCAAGAAAAGTCCGTATACATCACAATGCCAACAACGTCATAATAAGTCAAGTCAACATGAACAATATCACATTAGAGTTATATAGGCACAACTAACTCCAACATAACGTTATAATAACAATTCATGTATAAGAGTTCATATTACCTCAACATGTCCAAGACTATTACCCATAACCCATTAGAGAGCTTAAAAGTGCAATGTCCAAGTGAAGTCCCATAGTCCCACTTAACTAAGTAAACCAATAAAGGATCATAAGCAATGCCTACCTTCACATAATATAGCATCAAGAGTAGTCATCATCATATATAACAATATAGACCAATAATATGTTCATAAGTGAAACTAACAACATATAAAATCATCACATGTAAAGTCAACATATACATATCATTTACTTTATAAGAACATAAGAACAACCTCCTAGGACTTCCCTCAGTCCAACTAGTGCAATGTATAGGTAGAGTCACATACCCCTACCTAGACTAAGTCAAACCCCTTAAGTCACCCTATTTAGTGTCCACTTTATTACTTCATTTTACTTTCGGGAACAATTGCCTTAACCGACATAGATCACATGAGCTAAATATGGAATCAGGTGATATGAAACCCTACACCAAAAGAACGTGGACTACTTGTCAAAGTAGTACCAAAACATGAACATAGCATTCTAGGAGGATCCACTAGCTAGTATTCCTATGGGGACAACATAGTTCAAGAACTAGGAGACATACTTGAGACCCTCTTTATGCACAATTGTATGGTATTATCTTTCTCATTAGAACCTTTGTGAACCTACCTTCCTACATTGGGAAAGGTCACCTCTCATATCTAGTTCACTCGGTACTAGGGTAAAGTTCCTTTTTGAAATGTCTTTAATCCTTTATTAGTCATCATAGATTAGTATATGTCATAGGAGACTAACCCCTTGTATATCATAATCATTAGCTCATTCAGAATTGCATGAGAACTTTCTTTCAATACAACCCTCATATGTGAGATTAACACACTATTATCATCATATCATAGTAAGGCACATTAGAGGTTCATAATCAACCTTATATCATCATACCTTAACCATAATCTCACAATCCTTATAATCAAGACATTTCAATTTCATTCATCATACCAACACCTATCTAATCTCATCATAATTAATACTTCAACTGAACATCATCATCAAGTATAATCCATCACAATTGATGTAAGGATTCAAGATCATAGGTCTTACCAATTCACCTTCACAAGACTTCTTCCATGGTCTTACAATCAACCAACCATGTTCATCCTTTAATAGACTTAATAACATCATGCAATAGTAACTAACACAAGAACTAATGCAATTTCATCATCACTAATCAATTCAACATCAATTCATAATCTAGGGCTAGGAAAATAGAGTAAATTCATGATCTCTTCCATAAAACTAGGTCTAACATCAAGAACTACCCTAATTAAAAAATAATTCATCATAATACATCAATAATAATAAAAAAAAATCAAGAACAATACAATTTGGAACATTAATTTCTTAATAGGAATGAAACCCATGTTTTCTCAACTTTTGGAAACCAATTTGAAAGAACCATTTGGGGAAAGGGGTCCCAAAGGTGAAGAGCTTCCATACATTAGTTAATCTTGAAGATTGATTGAGAGAAAGTGAAGTTCTTGCAGCCCTAAAGACCTTTGATCTTGGTATTCTATGGAGTCTTCTTTGGGGAGAGAGGAAATAGAGAGAAGGTGGAGGATTTGGGTTTGGGAATTGAAGTGAGTTGGGTTTGTTTAATGAGGGTTTAGGCCAATTATAGTGTCTTTACTAATTAAACTAAACATCCCATAACTCCTAAAACCCCTAAATAATTAACTATTAAATGAATTTAACTAAAATGGGACAGCAAAACCAGACCTGACCTACGAGACCCCGACCTAAGGTCCGTAGGTCAGTCGATGCCAACCCCTTGCCTCCGTACTGCACACCGTTGACAAGTTCAGAGACCGGTCTTTTAGACCAGTTTTGGAAAATGGCTAAGGCTGGGGAAACAGAGCCATGGATGCCCCGTCATCCTGACGACGGCTCGTCATTTGGAAACTGTAGATGGCCACTGTCATTTGACAGCTTTTGGCCATTTTTGGAAGGGTCCTACTCAAGGACCCTTAGGATGGTCCTTGAAGAGTCGTACCTAGAAGTTTTGACCCTAAATACCCTCTAATACATGTTTGACACCTTTCCACCAAATTTCATCAAATTCCAACTCCTAAAACCACATGAAATAGGCTAAGTAGCACCTATTTAAATAATCTCCGAACGTCATGGACGTTCCTTGACGTTTTGACTCTAAAACCTCCTAAATAGTTTATAAAAATTATTTTAACCCTTAAAACAGTGTTACAAGTATTGTATACACATGTGAGGCTCTATATTAGGTTATTAAATTTCAGAGTGTTACATTATCCCCCCTCCCCCAAAGAACATACATCCCCGAATCACACTAAAAATCTCTTTATAGGGAGAGGATAGACTCCATACTATCAGCCCAACCAACAACAACATATTATAACATGAGTTACAACTCAAATAAACATAACAACATGGCATTTACACGTCGCAACTCAAATCACAATTTACACATATAAGAGCTCAACATGACAACATGAGGAATTTCCTTCTAAAAAACAACATGAGCTCAACATGATCATCAAGTCACTCATGCCAAAACTTCTTACAACACATCAACATTCTCATTACTATTTCATGAAGGAAACAATACAACAAATACACAAATAAGTGCAATTCAAGCAAAAAGTGCATTTTTCCATGAAAACTCATCTTAGCATAAAACGTTTACCATAATTATGCATATTTTTGCAAAATAAGTCAAATTCAAATTACTGATTATTTTCATTATTAATAGGAACAACTAACTTTAGTTAGGAAAAAGATGAGGATAATTGGACTTCATGTATGCCTCGGCCTCCAATGTTTCCCCTTCAACTAGGTAGTTTCTCAATAACACCTTTACGGAAGGCACCTCCTTGTTCCTCAACTTCTTTGTAACAACCCTAAAAATGAATAGTAACAAGACTTAGGGTGTCAAAAATGCTTGCGATTAGAACAAGGTTCACACGGATTGATACGCGTAGAACCAGACCTCAGAACCCTTACTACGACCAAGCCAACTAATCTTGGGGAGTTAGTTGAGCTTGGAAAGGTTGGAATCAACCAAGTAAGGTTATCGAAAATGAATATTTAATCGAAGGAGTCTTTACCGGACTTAAAAAGAAGAAATCTTAAGTTTTGAGGGTCCAGGGATAAAATGGTCTTTTACCAGGCTAAGGGTATTATTATAATTACTCTAAATATATATAGTTAATTAATTATTTATTAAGATGGAGGGGCAATTTGGGGAGAGAGAGCCGAAATTGAGCTCTTGAAGTGGAGTCTTGCTCCACCCGGGTTCGAACCTAGGTGGAAGCAATGATTTAAATTGTTTTTATTTAAATTGATAAATTTAATGTAATTAATTTATGTTTATTAACTATTAGATGATTTAAAATAAAAGGAAAAATCAGATTTTTGTATTAATTTAATTAAATCCTAATTTGATTAGGTCTTGAATTTAGTCTCCTAATCCTAATAACTCACTCTCCCTCACGTTTCTCAACTCTCTCACGTTATTCTGCCAAACACAACAAAAACCAGAACAAAATTCATCAAGAGTTCTTCACACTTGAAGAACTCACAAGAATTTTTAAGTAAGAGACAAAGTAATCAAAACGTCAAGGCTAAGAGAGGTTCGTCGAGTAGGGTGTACGTTGAAGTGAATTGGGCGTGGTTTGGAAGCGTTTCTGGGCAGCAGCTTCACACTTGAATAACGTCCAAAGGTATGGGTTTCTCTCCTGGAATTCTTTCTCCAAGAGTACTTTCCTTCGAATGTTTCTTAAACTCTTGAAACTAAGGTTGTTCCCCTTCGTATGTCCTTGTCCTTAGCTCCCAAACGAATTTGAAGGATGGGTATGTTCTGCTGCTAGATTTAAGCATGAATGATGTGTTTAAATTAAATACGAACGTGTTTATGTGCGGGAAATCACGATAATGATCACCAAAATATGATCGGAAAGGTTGATGTATAGGCGTGTATAGGGCAGTGTTTTAGTCACTGTTTTGGGGTGCATAAGTTGTGTATTTGTTGTGTATTTTAGGTGTGTAATGGGTCTACATTGTGATGTTCATTATATTGAAGTACAGTGAATTGAATAACCATCTTATAGCTATCTAAACTTATGAAAATAATGCACCTAAAAATAGTTGGAGAAGGACTAAAATTTCCAGATTTTTGTACCCTTCAAAAGTGTCAAATTCTGGGTTTTTAAAGTAAAATAAAATAAGTGAGGTCAATTGGAATCGAACCCAAGACCTCACCTGTGAATGAAGCAGAAAAATAAAGAGGGCTGGGGGATCGAACTCGCGACCCAGCTCCTGTTATTGCAAGAAAAGAAAAGAAAAATAAAGAGGGCTGGGGGGATCGAACTTGCGACCCAGCTCCTGTTTTCGCAAGAAAAGAAAAGAAAAATAAAGGGGGCTGGGGGGATCGAACTCGCGACCCAGTTGCTGCTTCGTGAAAAGAAAAGAAAAATAAAGGGGGATGGGGGAATCGAACTCGCGATCTGTGGGGGAGAAGAAGGAGAAAATTAATTAAACGAATAAATGGGAGGTTTGGGATTTGAACCCACGACCTCCAGGTACGCGCGAAAGAGGAGAAAATAAGAAAAAAGAAAACGCGAAGCGTGGGAATCGAACCCACGACCTCAAGGCTGAAGGAAGAAGCAAAATTAATTAAGAAATTAGAGAGGCTATGGGGGTTCGAACCCACCACCTCACAGCCTCAGCGAAATTAAAATGTAAATAAGGAGGCTGTGGGGGTTCGAACCCACAACCTCCCTATTCCAGCGAGAATTAATGGAAAAATCAAAGAGGCCGTGGGGGTTTGAACCCACAACCTCTTGGTTTGGGCGAAAATAAGTAATGAAATCTTAATGAAAAATAAAAAGAGGTTGTGGGGGTTCGAACCCACAACCCTCGGCCATCTTAAGGGAAAGATTAAATAGAAAATTAATCCTTCAATATTAATGTTGAGATTTAATTTAGATTTCTAATGTTATGAATGTTAGAAATAAAATCAATGAAAAATATAAATGATATCGAAGTGACTCAAACTTGGGTTTCATTGCCCACTCTTCCGTATTGATACATAAGTCATACGCGAATAATATATCCAAGAATAATGCCATCTACTTAGATCAAAATTAAGATCTTGGCATATATACAAGATACATAAGTCTTGTACTACATAATCTTATGAAAGTAAGAATCACTTAACGAACTATGAATGAAGCCCCATGGCTTGTGTGTATAGACACATAAGTCTAACATACGTTCAAAAATAAGTGAATGTAAGATGTATGTAATGAAATGATGAACTCTAGGAGGGTAAGTATGAGTGTAAGATACACTAAGTGGCCAAGTACATTGGCATATGATGAGATGAATTATGAAATGACGAAATGAACATTCACATAATAAGAGGTGAGTAACTAAGAAAAGAAAAGGTGCTAATGATGAAGAATGTGGTGACAACATGATATGAGGCTAATGAAAATGATGAAAGCAATCTCAAATGAGCCTAAATAAATGTTACCAATACGTACTCACCAATGAGAGTGTAAGATAATGAAGAGACCAATTTCCACGAACACTCTAATGAAAGTATTGAGCTTAACACATTTAATACTAATTATGAGATGAGAAATCATCTAATGAGCTATGATGTCCTCATACTAGAAGCCAACTTCCATGACGTATGAGATGAATGTAATAGAACTTTATACTGAGCACCGATAGGCTAGTTATGAGCGGTGATGCCTTCTTTCGGGAAGGGCGAAGGTTCACGTAACTCATGAGATGAGACTGTCCGGCTTGCCGGGTATGGGTCTCCATACATCTCCTAGTCTTTGAACCTATACTGCCAATATAGGGATCTGGCGGGGTTAAATTCCTATGTACGCAAGCATATTTTTGGGTCACCTTAGACGGTGATTCCACCTCTTTTCAGTGTGGGGGAGACACTGGATTTCATGATGCTCACATGATCTATATCGTTTAAAGTTAAAGTTCCCAATGAATGAATGAGGCCAGCCTCAAATGATGCACATAATGAAATGAATGATACCCAAGGTGCTAGAATAGGATAATCAAGAGGTGATCTAGACTCAGGTAATGACATTAGGTTATTCTTGATCATTGCACAGCAAGCCCGATGAAAGTCTTAAGCTACACCCTAGGTATAACTGGTGTTCACACTGGCTTATGAATGAAATGAAATGAAGTACGTATGAATGAATGAAGCAGACTCTGTGTTTGCTAATGAAGACTCCCTAGTTGAGGTCCCATATGTTGAGCCCTCATTTTGGAAAGTCTTAATGTCAAGTCCATGATTCCAAGGTCTCATGGCATATGAATGAATGATATGAAAGAAGCTATGTGTTACATGTTATGTGCTATGATATGTGCTATATGAAGATGTTATGTGTTGTGTGCAATACGATATTTATAATGATGCATGTTACTCTCATGGCATGACCTTCCTAACCCAATTTGGAAAGTTCACTAACTTTCCTAATCTCAATTTGGCAAGTCCACTGACTTGACTTCCAAAAATCATGTTGTTAGGAAAGAGCTATTCTTTCTCATGCATGTCCGTGGTGTGTGCTTGCATATACCCATACTTAGTACAAGTGTGTACTAACCCTATACATCTATACTATTTTAGGTGCAGGTACAGGTGGGCGATAGAGCTACAGGATCATTGTTGCAGCTATCCGGACGTCAGCATTCATCCGGAGTTTGGTAGGTCCTCATGCTTTCGAGGATGCTACTGTTTTACATTCTAGCTTAGTTTTAGAGTTGAGCTAGTGGAGCATGTTCCACTAGCGTTTCTTTCCTGTTTTTATTCAGACTTTGTATTGGTGCCATTTTGGCAATTATACACTTAATACTTATTGATCTATTTCTTTCAGTTGCTTATCTCTTAATGTTAGATGGTTGATGGTGAACAATTATGAAATGTTAAGAATGTTTAACAAGTATGTTAAGGAACAAAAAGTTTCAAATTTTCCGCTAAAATTAACCTAAATGAAGTATGAATGACGTAAGTAGGCTTGTCTGCGACCTCTGAGAGGTCAACGACGCCGGTCTCGTCTGGGGTCTAGATTCCAGTCGTGACAAAGTTGGTATCAGAGCACTAGGTTAAATTACGAAAATAATAAGTTCACATCAACCACATTGAGTAGTTTCTAAGTCATGGTAGTGAAGTGCACCACTATCCTGAATTAGAGACTGCATGATGCGTAGGAAAATTTCCCTTCTTCTGATCTTATCGTGCTTTTCCGAATGTCTGACTTCTTGGTGTTATGAGCGTATCTAACATCAATTTTTGTTGTTTTCAGAGAATGAACCCTAGGAGGGCTATTGGTCAGAGGAGAGGAGAGCAGCTGCTGGGGCAACCGAGTTCCACCCCAGGCTCCAGCTGAAGGAGTGGCTGTGCCAGTTAACCCAGCTGGGTTGACTTGATGCTGAGGTGAGGGCATCTCTGGCCCAGATGGCACAGGCCATTACTATGCAGGCCCAGGCTATGACTGCCCAGGTCAACCGGCAGGATGTTCAGAGGGAGAACCCACCGGTTCGTAGCATGGCTGACAGGCTGAGGGATTTCACGAGGATGAATCCTCCTATTTTCACAGGGTCTAGGACTGCAGAGGATCCCCAGGAGTTTGTGGATGAGGTGCATAAGATCCTGGTGGCTATGGGGGCCACTGATATTGAGAAGGCTGAGCTGGCTTCCTATCAGCTCAAGGATGTTGCACAGACTTGGTGCAAGATGTGGCAAGATAGCCGTGTCTTAGGTGGAGTGCCAGTCACATGGGAGCTGTTCAAGACAGCATTTCTGGAGAGATTCTTCCCCAGGGAGATGAGGGAGGCCAAGGTTGAGGAATTCATCAACCTTAAACAAGGCTCTATGACAGTCAGGGAGTATTCCCTGAAGTTTGTTAAGCTGTCAAGGTATGTTATTTTCCCTAGTATTTAATAGCAAGAATGAGGAGAATACTGAACTTTGTTGAAATCATCCAGGTATGCTACTTCCCTGGTTTCTAACAGCAGGGATGAGATGAGCAGGTTCCTCACAGGAATCAATGGAGACCTGGAGGAGGAGTGTCGATCTGCGATGCTCCATGATAATATGGATCTTTCCAGGTTGATGGTGCATGTCCAGCAGGTAGAGGACAGCCGCAGAAAGAGAGGTGTTCGTGATGCTAGGAGGCCTAGGCCTCAAGATCAGGCAGGTCCCAGTCATGGAGGCCACAGGAACAACTTTGGCGTCCGTGAGCAGCCAAGGTTCAAAAAGGGGCAACAGAGTTCTGGGAATTCTAATCCTCAGAGGAGTGCTACACCTAGAGGAGGCAGACCTGAGCCCAAGAGGGGCAATGGAGGTGAGATGCAGCGTCCTAAGAAGAATTGTGCTAAGTGTGGCCGAGCTCACAGTGGAGAGTGCAGACAGGGCACTAATGCCTGCTTCGGTTGTGGTAAGAGTGAACACATGGTCAGAGACTATCCACAGAACAGAGGTAAGGCTGGAGATAATGCTCATCCTAGGCCTAATCCACAGGGTGCAGCAGCAGCCGAGCCTCCTAAGAGGTACAGGTTTTATGCCCTGAAGGGCAGAGACGAGCAGGAGAAGTCTGCGATGTGGTCACAGGTATGCTGCAAGTGTTCTCAACTTCTGTTTATGCTTTACTTGATCCAGGGTCTAAACTTTCCTTTGTAACTCCTTTGCTTGCTCTTACTTTTGAGATATTGCCTGAAGTTCTGCATGATCCTATAGTGGTTAGTACACCTTTAGGAGAGAATGTAAGAACTGATAGAGTATACAAGGATTGCCCAATAGTTGTGAGTGGTAAAACTATGTGTGCAAACTTGGTTGAGTTACCCATGCATGATTTTGATGTTATTCTTGGCATGGATTGGCTTCACAGTTGTTATGCTTGCTTGGACTATCGTAGTAGAGTGGTGAGACTTCGCTTTCCTAATGAAGAAGAGTTAGTCTGGGAGGGGTACAATTCGAGTCGTCCTAATCCCTTGATTTCTAACCTTAAGGCCAATAAAATAATGTCCAAGGGGTTATTGTGTCATCTTGTGAGTGTTAGTGATTTATATCATAACATTCCTTCCATAGACTCAGTGCCTGTAGTGAATGAGTTCTTAAATGTGTTTCCTGATGATTTGCCTGGAGTCCCTCCCCTTCGAGAGATTGACTTTGGTATATATTTAGAACCCGATACTAAACCAATCTCAATTCCTCCTTACAGAATGGCTCCAGCTGAACTCAAAGAGTTGAAGCTGCAGTTAAAAGATCTCACTGACAAGGGTTTCATTCAGCCGAGCATATCCCCTTGGGGCGCTCCAGTGTTGTTTGTAAAGAAGAAAGATGGAACCCTTAGAATGTGTATCGATTATCGGCAGCTCAACAAAGTCACTATAAAGAATAATTATCCACTCCCCAGAATAGATGATTTGTTCGATCAACTCCAAGGTTCTAGTTTCTTCTCTAAGATTGATCTTCGTTCAGGGTATCATAAGCTTAGGGTTAGGGATGGAGATATCCCAAAGACAGCCTTTCGTACCCGCTATGGTCACTATGAGTTTCTAGTCATGTCATTTGGTCTCACGAATGCACCTGCTGCATTTATGGATCTCATGAACAGGGTCTTCCGTGAATACCTTGACTCTTTCGTCATAGTATTCATTGATGACATTCTCATCTACTCTAAGACCAAGGAAGAGCATGAACAGCAACGAAACCAGCCACCTCGGCCATCTATAGGGAAAGATTAACATATGAAAATTAATCCTTCAATATTAATGTTGAGATTTAATTTAGATTTCTAATGTTATGAATGTTAGAATAAAATCAATGAAAATATAAATGATATCGAAGTGACTCAAACTTGGTTTCATTGCCACTCCTTCCGTATTGCACATAAGTCATAACGCGAATAATATATCCAAGAATAATGCCATCTACTTAGATCAAAATTAAGATCTTGGCATATATACAAGATACATAAGTTTGTACTACATAATCTTTGAAAGTAAGAATACTTAACGAACTATGAATGAAGCCCCATGGCTTGTGTGTATAGACACATAAGTCTAACATACGTTCAAAAATAAGTGAATGTAAGATGTATGTATATGAAATGATGAACTCTAGGAGGTAAGTATGAGTGTAAGATACACTAAGTGGCCAAGTACATTGGCATATGAATGAGAATGAAGTTATGAAATGACGAAATGACATTACATAATAAGAGGTGAGTAACTAAGAAAAGAAAAGGTGCTAATGATGAAGAATGTGGTGACAACATGATATGAAGGCTAATGAAAATGATGAAAGCAATCTCAAATGAGCCTAAATAATGTTACCAAATACGTACTCACCAATGAGAGTGTAAGGATAATGAAGAAGACCAATTTCCACGAAACTCTAATGAAAGTATTGAGCTTAACACATTAATACTAATTATAGAGATGAGAATCATCTATGAGCTATGATGCTCAATACTAAAGCCACTTCCATGACGTATGAGATGAATGTAATAGAACTTTATACTGAGCACCGATAGGCTAGTTATGAGCGGTGATGCCTTCTTTCGGAAGGGCGAAGGTTCACGTAACTCATGCAGAATGAGACTGTCCGGCTTGCCGGGTATGGGTCTCCATACATCTCCTAGTCTTTGAACCTATACCTGCCAATATAGGGATTGGCGGGGTTAAATTCCTATGTACGCAAGCATATTTTTGGGTCACCTTAGACGGTGATTCCACCTCTTTTCAGTGTGGGAGACACTGGAATTTCATGATGCTCACATGATCTATACGTTTAAAGTTAAAGTTCCCAATGAATGACATGAGGCGCAGCCTCAAAATGATGCACATAATGAAATGAATGATACCAAGGTGCCGTAGAATAGGATAATCAAGAGGTGATCTAGACTCAGGTAATGACATTAGGTTATTCTTGATCATTGCACAGCAAGCCCGATGAAAGTCTTAAGCTACACCCTAGGTATAACTGGTGTTCACACTGCTTATGAATGAAATGAAATGAAGTACGTATGAATGAATGAAGAGCAGACTCTGTGTTTGCTAATGAAGACTCCCTAGTTTGAGTCCCATATGTTAGAGCCTCATTTTGGAAAGTCTTAATGTCAAGTCCATGATTCCAAGGTCTCATGGCATATGAATGAATGATATGAAAGAAGCTATGTGTTACATGTTATGTGGCTATGATATGTGCTATATGAAGATGTTATGTGTTATGTGCAATACGATATTTATAATGATTCATGTTACTCTCATGGCATGACCTTCCTAACCCAATTTGGAAAGTTCACTAACTTTCCTAATCTCAATTGGCAAGTTCACTGACTTGACTTCCAAAATCCATGTTGTTAGGAAAGAGCTATTCTTTCTCATGCGATGTCCGTGGTGTGTGCTTGCATATACCCCATACTTAGTACAGTGTGTACTAACCCTATACACTCTATACTATTTTAGGTGCAGGTACAGGTGGGCGATAGAGCTACAGGATCATTGTTGCAGCTATCCGGACGTCGGCATTCATCCGGAGTTTGGTAGGTCTCCTGCTTTGAGGATGCTACTGTTTACATTCTAGCTTAGTTTTAGAGTTGAGCTAGTGGAAGCATGTTCCACTAGCGTTTCTTTCCTATTTTTATTCAGAACTTGTATTGGTGCAATTTTGGCAATTATACACTTAGTATTTAATTGATCTATTTCTTTCAGTTGCTTATCTCTTAATGTTAGATGGTTGATGGTGAACAATTATGAAATGCTAAGAATGTTTAACAAGTATGTTAAGGCACAAAAATTTAAAATTTTCCGCTAAATTAATCCTAAATGAAGTATGCATGACGTAAGTTGGCTTCTGTGCGACCTCTGAGAGGTCAACGACGCCGATCCTTGCGGTCTAGATTCCAGTCGTGACAAGTTGGTATCAGAGCACTAGGTTAAATTACGAAAATAATAAGTTCACATCAACCACATTGAGTAGTTTCTAAGTCATGTAGTGAAGTGCACCACTATCTGAATTAGAGACTGCATGATGGCGTTAGGAAAATTTCCGAACATAACAACATGGCATTTACACGTCGCAACTCAAATCACAATTTACACATATAAGAGCTCAACATGACAACATGAGGAATTTCCTTCTAAAAAACAACATGAGCTCAACATGATCATCAAGTCACTCATGCCAAAACTTCTTACAACACATCAACATTCTCATTACTATTTCATGAAGGCAACAATACAACAAATACACAAATAAGTGCAATTCAAGAAAAAAGTGCATTTTTCCATGAAAACTCATCTTAGCATAAAACGTTTACCATAATTATGCATATTTTTGCAAAATAAGTCAAATTCAAATTACTGATTATTTTCATTATTAATAGGAACAACTAACTTTAGTTAGGAAAAAGATGAGGATAATTGGACTTCATGTATGCCTCGGCCTCCAATGTTTCCCCTTCAACTAGGTAGTTTCTCAATAACACCTTTACGGAAGGCACCTCCTTGTTCCTCAACTTCTTTGTAACAACCCTAAAAATGAATAGGAACAAGACTTAGGGTGTCAAAAATGCTTGCGATTAGAACAAGGTTCACACGGATTGATACGCGTAGAACCAGACCTCAGAACCCTTACTACGACCAAGCCAACTAATCTTGGGAGTTAGTTGAGCTTGGAAAGGTTGGAATCAACCAAGTAAGGTTATCGAAAATGAATATTTAATCGAAGGAGTCTTTACCGGACTTAAAAAGAAGAAATCTTAAGTTTTGAGGGTCCAGGGATAAAATGGTCTTTTACCAGGCTAAGGGTATTATTATAATTACTCTAAATATATATAGTTAATTAATTATTTATTAAGATGGAGGGGCAATTTGGGGAGAGAGAGCCGAAATTGAGCTCTTGAAGTGGAGTCTTGCTCCACCCGGGTTCGAACCTAGGTGGAAGCAATGATTTAAATTGTTTTTATTTAAATTGATAAATTTAATGTAATTAATTTATGTTTATTAACTATTAGATGATTTAAAATAAAAGGAAAAATCAGATTTTTGTATTAATTTAATTAAATCCTAATTTGATTAGGTCTTGAATTTAGTCTCCTAATCCTAATAACTCACTCTCCCTCACGTTTCTCAACTCTCTCACGTTATTCTGCCAAACACAACAAAAACCAGAACAAAATTCATCAAGAGTTCTTCACACTTGAAGAACTCACAAGAATTTTTAAGTAAGAGACAAAGTAATCAAAACGTCAAGGCTAAGAGAGGTTCGTCGAGTAGGGTGTACGTTGAAGTGAATTGGGCGTGGTTTGGAAGCGTTTCTGGGCAGCAGCTTCACACTTGAATAACGTCCAAAGGTATGGGTTTCTCTCCTGGAATTCTTTCTCCAAGAGTACTTTCCTTCGAATGTTTCTTAAACTCTTGAAACTAAGGTTGTTCCCCTTCGTATGTCCTTGTCCTTAGCTCCCAAACGAATTTGAAGGATGGGTATGTTCTGCTGCTAGATTTAAGCATGAATGATGTGTTTAAATTAAATACGAACGTGTTTATGTGCGGGAAATCACGATAATGATCACCAAAATATGATCGGAAAGGTTGATGTATAGGCGTGTATAGGGCAGTGTTTTAGTCACTGTTTTGGGGTGCATAAGTTGTGTATTTGTTGTGTATTTTAGGTGTGTAATGGGTCTACATTGTGATGTTCATTATATTGAAGTACAGTGAATTGAATAACCATCTTATAGCTATCTAAACTTATGAAAATAATGCACCTAAAAATAGTTGGAGAAGGACTAAAATTTCCAGATTTTTGTACCCTTCAAAGTGTCAAATTCTGGGTTTTTAAAGTAAAATAAAATAAGTGAGGTCAATTGGAATCGAACCCAAGACCTCACCTGTGAATGAAGCAGAAAAATAAAGAGGGCTGGGGGATCGAACTCGCGACCCAGCTCCTGTTATTGCAAGAAAAGAAAAGAAAAATAAAGAGGGCTGGGGGGATCGAACTTGCGACCCAGCTCCTGTTTTCGCAAGAAAAGAAAAGAAAAATAAAGGGGGCTGGGGGGATCGAACTCGCGACCCAGTTGCTGCTTCGTGAAAAGAAAAGAAAAATAAAGGGGGATGGGGGAATCGAACTCGCGATCTGTGGGGGAGAAGAAGGAGAAAATTAATTAAACAAATAAATGGGAGGTTTGGGATTTGAACCCACGACCTCCAGGTACGCGCGAAAGAGGAGAAAATAAGAAAAAAGAAAACGCGAAGCGTGGGAATCGAACCCACGACCTCAAGGCTGAAGGAAGAAGCAAAATTAATTAAGAAATTAGAGAGGCTATGGGGGTTCGAACCCACCACCTCACAGCCTCAGCGAAATTAAAATGTAAATAAGGAGGCTATGGGGGTTCGAACCCACAACCTCCCTATTCCAGCGAAAATTAAAGGAAAAATCAAAGAGGCCGTGGGGGTTTGAACCCACAACCTCTTGGTTTGGGCGAAAATAAGTAATGAAATCTTAATGAAAAATAAAAAGAGGTTGTGGGGGTTCGAACCCACAACCCTCGGCCATCTTAAGGGAAAGATTAAATAGAAAATTAATCCTTCAATATTAATGTTGAGATTTAATTTAGATTTCTAATGTTATGAATGTTAGAAATAAAATCAATGAAAAATATAAATGATATCCAAGTGACTCAAACTTGGGTTTCATTGCCCACTCTTCCGTATTGATACATAAGTCATACGCGAATAATATATCCAAGAATAATGCCATCTACTTAGATCAAAATTAAGATCTTGGCATATATACAAGATACATAAGTCTTGTACTACATAATCTTAGGAAAGTAAGAATAACTTAACGAACTATGAATGAAGCCCCATGGCTTGTGTGTATAGACACATAAGTCTAACATACGTTCAAAAATAAGTGAATGTAAGATGTATGTAATGAAATGATGAACTCTAGGAGGGTAAGTATGAGTGTAAGATACACTAAGTGGCCAAGTACATTGGCATATGATGAGATGAATTATGAAATGACGAAATGAACATTCACATAATAAGAGGTGAGTAACTAAGAAAAGAAAAGGTGCTAATGATGAAGAATGTGGTGACAACATGATATGAGGCTAATGAAAATGATGAAAGCAATCTCAAATGAGCCTAAATAAATGTTACCAATACGTACTCACCAATGAGAGTGTAAGATAATGAAGAGACCAATTTCCACGAACACTCTAATGAAAGTATTGAGCTTAACACACTTAATACTAATTATGAGATGAGAAATCATCTAATGAGGTATGATGTCCTCATACTAGAAGCCAGCTTCCATGACGTATGAGATGAATGTAATAGAACTTTATACTGAGCACCGATAGGCTAGTTATGAGCGGTGATGCCTTCTTTCGGGAAGGGCGAAGGTTCACGTAACTCATGAGATGAGACTGTCCGGCTTGCCGGGTATGGGTCTCCATACATCTCCTAGTCTTTGAACCTATACTGCCAATATAGGGATCTGGCGGGGTTAAATTCCTATGTACGCTAGCATATTTTTGGGTCACTTAGACGGTGATTCCACCTCTTTTCAGTGTGGGGGAGACACTGGATTTCATGATGCTCACATGATCTATATCGTTAAAGTTAAAGTTCCCAATGAATGAATGAGGCCAGCCTCAAATGATGCACATAATGAAATGAATGATACCAAGGTGCTAGATAGGATAATCAAGAGGTGAGCTAGACTCAGGTAATGACATTAGGTTATTCTTGATCATTGCACAGCAAGCCCGATGAAAGTCTTAAACTACACCCTAGGTATAGCTGGTGTTCACACTGGCTTATGAATGAAATGAAATGAAGTACGTATGAATGAATGAAGCAGACTCTGTGTTTGCTAATGAAGACTCCCTAGTTGAGGTCCCATATGTTGAGCCCTCATTTTGGAAAGTCTTAATGTCAAGTCCATGATTCCAAGGTCTCATGGCATATGAATGAATGATATGAAAGAAGCTATGTGTTACATGTTATGTGCTATGATATGTGCTATATGAAGATGTTATGTGTTTTGTGCAATACGATATTTATAATGATGCATGTTACTCTCATGGCATGACCTTCCTAACCCAATTTGGAAAGTTCACTAACTTTCCTAATCTCAATTTGGCAAGTCCACTGACTTGACTTCCAAAAATCATGTTGTTAGGAAAGAGCTATTCTTTCTCATGCATGTCCGTGGTGTGTGCTTGCATATACCCATACTTAGTACAAGTGTGTACTAACCCTATACATCTATACTATTTTAGGTGCAGGTACAGGTGGGCGATAGAGCTACAGGATCATTGTTGCAGCTATCCGGACGTCGGCATTCATCCGGAGTTTGGTAGGTCCTCCTGCTTTCGAGGATGCTACTGTTTTACATTCTAGCTTAGTTTTAGAGTTGAGCTAGTGGAGCATGTTCCACTAGCGTTTCTTTCCTATTTTTATTCAGACTTTGTATTGGTGCAATTTTGGCAATTATACACTTAGTATTTATTGATCTATTTCTTTCAGTTGCTTATCTCTTAATGTTAGATGGTTGATGGTGAACAATTATGAAATGCTAAGAATGTTTAACAAGTATGTTAAGGAACAAAAAGTTTCAAATTTTCCGCTAAAATTAACCTAAATGAAGTATGCATGACGTAAGTAGGCTTGTGTGCGACCTCTGAGAGGTCAACGACGCCGATCTCGTCTGGGTCTAGATTCCAGTCGTGACAAAGTTGGTATCAGAGCACTAGGTTAAATTACGAAAATAATAAGTTCACATCAACCACATTGAGTAGTTTCTAAGTCATGGTAGTGAAGTGCACCACTATCCTGAATTAGAGACTGCATGATGCGTAGGAAAATTTCCCTTCTTCTGATCTTATCGTGCTTTTCCGAATGTCTGATTTCTTGGTGTTATGAGCGTATCTAACATCAATTTTTGTTGTTTTCAGAGAATGAACCCTAGGAGGGCTATTGGTCAGAGGAGAGGAGAGCAGCTGCTGGGGGCAACCGAGTTCCACCCCAGGCTCCAGCTGAAGGAGTGGCTGTGCCAGTTAACCCAGCTGGGTTGACTGATGCTGAGGTGAGGGATCTCTGGCCCAGATGGCACAGGCCATTACTATGCAGGCCCAGGCTATGACTGCCCAGGTCAACCGGCAGGATGTTCAGAGGGAGAACCCACCGGTTCGTAGCATGGCTGACAGGCTGAGGGATTTCACGAGGATGAATCCTCCTATTTTCACAGGGTCTAGGACTGCAGAGGATCCCCAGGAGTTTGTGGATGAGGTGCATAAGATCCTGGTGGCTATGGGGGCCACTGATATTGAGAAGGCTGAGCTGGCTTCCTATCAGCTCAAGGATGTTGCACAGACTTGGTGCAAGATGTGGCAAGATAGCGTGTCTTAGGTGGAGTGCCAGTCACATGGGAGCTGTTCAAGACAGCATTTCTGGAGAGATTCTTCCCCAGGGAGATGAGGGAGGCCAAGGTTGAGGAATTCATCAACCTTAAACAAGGCTCTATGACAGTCAGGGAGTATTCCCTGAAGTTTGTTAAGCTGTCAAGGTATGTTATTTTCCCTAGTATTTAATAGCAAGAATGAGGAGAATACTGAACTTTGTTGAAATCATCCAGGTATGCTACTTCCCTGGTTTCTAACAGCAGGGATGAGATGAGCAGGTTCCTCACAGGAATCAATGGAGACCTGGAGGAGGAGTGTCGATCTGCGATGCTCCATGATAATATGGATCTTTCCAGGTTGATGGTGCATGTCCAGCAGGTAGAGGACAGCCGCAGAAAAGAGGTGTTCGTGATGCTAGGAGGCCTAGGCCTCAAGATCAGGCAGGTCCCAGTCATGGAGGCCACAGGAACAACTTTGGCGTCCGTGAGCAGCCAAGGTTCAAAAAGGGGCAACAGAGTTCTGGGAATTCTAATCCTCAGAGGAGTGCTACACCTAGAGGAGGCAGACCTGAGCCCAAGAGGGCAATGGAGGTGAGATGCAGCGTCCTAAGAAGAATTGTGCTAAGTGTGGCCGAGCTCACAGTGGAGAGTGCAGACAGGGCACTAATGCCTGCTTCGGTTGTGGTAAGAGTGGACACATGGTCAGAGACTGTCCACAGAACAGAGGTCAGGCTGGAGGTAATGCTCAGCCTAGGCCTAATCCACAGGGTGCAGCAGCAGCCGAGCCTCCTAAGAGGAACAGGTTCTATGCCCTGAAGGGCAGGAGGAGCAGGAGAAGTCCGCTGATGTGGTCACAGGTATGCTGCAAGTGTTCTCAACTTCTGTTTATGCTTTACTTGATCCAGGGTCTAACTTTCCTTTGTAACTCCTTGCTTGCTCTTACTTTTGAGATATTGCCTGAAGTTCTGCATGATCCTATAGTGGTTAGTACACCTTTAGGAGAGAATGTAAGAACTGATAGAGTATACAAGGATTGCCCAATAGTTGTGAGTGGTAAAACTATGTGTGCAAACTTGGTTGAGTTACCCATGCATGATTTTGATGTTATTCTTGGCATGGATTGGCTTCACAGTTGTTATGCTTGCTTGGACTGTCGTAGTAGAGTGGTGAGATTTCGCTTTCCTAATGAAGAAGAGTTAGTCTGGGAGGGGTACAATTCGAGTCGTCCTAACCCCTTGATTTCTAACCTTAAGGCCAATAAAATGATGTCCAAGGGGTTATTGTGTCATCTTGTGAGTGTTAATGATTTAGATCATGACATTCCTTCCATAGACTCAGTACCTGTAGTGAATGAGTTCTTAGATGTGTTTCCTGATGATTTACCTGGAGTCCCTCCCCTTCGAGAGATTGACTTTGGTATCTATTTAGAACCCGATACTAAACCAATCTCAATTCCTCCTTACAGAATGGCTCCAGCTGAACTCAAAGAGTTGAAGCTGCAGTTAAAAGATCTCACTGACAAGGGTTTCATTCAGCCGAGCATATCCCCTTGGGGCGCTCCAGTGTTGTTTGTAAAGAAGAAAGATGGAACCCTTAGAATGTGTATCGATTATCGGCAGCTCAACAAAGTCACTATAAAGAATAAGTATCCACTCCCCAGAATAGATGATTTGTTCGATCACTCCAAGGGTCTAGTTTCTTCTCTAAGATTGATCTTCGTTCAGGGTATCATCAGCTTAGGGTTAGGGATGGAGATATCCCAAAGACAGCCTTTCGTACCCGCTATGGTCACTATGAGTTTCTAGTCATGTCATTTGGTCTCACGAATGCACCTGCTGCATTTATGGATCTCATGAACAGGGTCTTCCGTGAATACCTTGACTCTTTCGTCATAGTATTCATTGATGACATTCTCATCTACTCTAAGACCAAGGAAGAGCATGAACAACATTTGAGACTAACCTTGCAGGTACTTAGACAGCATCAGTTGTATGCCAAATTCAGCAAATGTGAATTCTGGCTGAGATCAGTGACCTTCCTGGGTCATGTTGTGTCCGATCAGGGCGTGGAGGTGGATCCCAGGAAGACTGAGGCTGTGAAAACTGGCCAAAGCCTCTTACTCCCACTGACATCCGTAGCTTTTTGGGATTGGCTGGTTACTACCGCAGGTTTGTGGAGGGCTTTTCTTCCATTGCTGCCCCATTGACAGCTTTGACTAAGAAGAAAGCCAAGTTTGAATGGACGGAGACTTGTGAGAAGAGTTTCCAGGAGCTAAAGGACAGACTCACTTCAGCCCCGGTGCTTACTTTGCCTAAGTGTGGTGAGAATTACACTGTTTATTGTGATGCATCTAGGGTTGGTTTGGGTTGTGTTCTTATGCAGGTTGGTAAGGTGATAGCCTATGCGTCCAGACAACTCAAGGTTCATGAGAAGAATTATCCCACTCATGACCTGGAGTTGGCAGCTGTGGTGTTTGCACTGAAGCTGTGGAGACATTATCTGTATGGAGTGCATGTGGATGTGTTCACAGACCATAAGAGTCTCCAGTACGTGTTCACACAGAGGGAGTTGAATCTACGTCAGCGGAGATGGTTGGAGCTGTTGAAGGATTATGACATGAATGTGCACTACCATCCAGGTAAGGCTAATGTTGTAGCTGATGCTTTGAGCAGGATGAGCATGGGAAGTACAACCCACGTTGAGGATGAGAAGAAGGAGCTGGTGAAAGATGTACACAGACTGGCCAGACTGGGTGTGCGATTGGTTGACTCTACTAGTGGGGATGTTTCAGTTCATCCTAGTTCTGAATCATCCTTGGTAGTTGAAGTCAAGCAGGGTCAGCATCTAGATCCTGTGTTGATGGAGCTGAAGGACTCAGTGCTGATGAAGATGAATGAGTCTTTCGCTTTGGGAGGTGATGGCATACTTAGGTATCAGGACAGGCTTTGTGTACCAGATGTGGATGATTTGCGGACCAGGATTGTTGCAGAGGCCCATGGTTCCAGATATTCCATACATCCAGGTTCCACCAAGATGTATCATGATCTTAAGCAGATTTATTGGTGGGATGGCATGAAGAAGGACATTGCAGAATATGTGGCCAAGTGTCCTAATTGTCAGCAGGTTAAGGCAGAGCATCTTAAGCCTGGTGGTCTGACTCAGATTATTGAGGTTCCGACTTGGAAATGGGAGGCCATTAATATGGACTTCGTGGTTGGTCTTCCGAGGACTAGGAGGCAGCATGACTCCATATGGGTTATTGTGGACAGATTGACTAAGTCTGCCCACTTTATCCCTGTGAAGTCTACTTACAGAGCCGAGGATTATGCGAGACTCTACATTGATGAGATTGTGAGATGGCATGGGATTCCTTTGTCTATCATTTCAGATAGAGGAGCTCAGTTTACTTCACATTTCTGGAGATCTTTCCAGAAGAGCTTGGGCACGCAGGTAAAGCTTAGCACTGCCTTTCATCCTCAGACAGATGGGCAGGCAGAGCGCACCATTCAGACATTGGAGGACATGTTGAGAGCGTGTGTGATTGACTTCAGAGGTAACTGGGATGACCATCTGCCTTTGATAGAGTTCTCGTATAATAATAGCTATCACTCCAGCATTGGGATGGCACCGTTTGAGGCACTGTATGGTAGGAGGTGTAGATCTCCAGTTGGGTGGTTCGAGGTTGGAGAGTCATCCATTTTCGGTCCGGATATCATTCATGAGTCCTTAGAGAAGGTCTGAGTGATTAGGGACAGGTTGACTACTTCTTACAATCGGCAGAAGTCATATGCTGATAACAGAAAACAGCCCTTAGAGTTTGATGTTGGTGACCAGGTTTACTTGAAAATATCACCTATGAAAGGGGTGATAAGATTTGATAGAAAAGGAAAGTTGAGTCCGATGTATGTGGGGCCATATGAGATCCTACAGCGTGTGGGTGAGGTGGCCTATGAGTTAGCATTGTCTGCGGAGCTATCTTCTGTTCATCCAGTCTTTCATGTCTCTATGTTGAAGAAGTGCCTAGGTGATCTAGCATCAATCTTACCTGTTGAAGGTTTGGGGGTTGGTGAAGACTTGTCTTATGAGGAGGTGCATGTTGAGATCTTAGACAGACAGGTCAAGCGGCTGAGGAACAAGGAGATTGCCACAGTGAAGGTATTATGGAGAAATTATCTTGTTGAGGGTGCTACGTGGGAGGCTGAGGCCAACATGAGATCCCGCTACCCTCACCTTTTCAGCTCTTGAGGTTAGACTCTCTACTCTTAAACCTATGTTTCCTTATCTCTCCATGTTTTATTGCTATTGATTGACTATGTATAGTGATTTATTATGATCTGACTGGCATTACGATGTGAAGTGGTAGTGTCATTCGGGGACGAATGTTCCTAAGGGGGGATAATGTAACAACCCTAAAAATGAATAGGATCAAGACTTAGGGTGTCAAGAATGCTTGCGATTAAACCAAGGTTCACACAGATTGATACGCGTAGAACCAGACCTCAGAACCCTTACTACGACCAAGCCAACTAACTTGGGGAGTTAGTTGAGCTTGGAAAGGTTGGAACCAACCATGTAAGGCTCTCGAAAACGAAGATTTAATCGAAGAGTCTTTACCGGACTTAAAAGAAGAAAATTAAGTTTTGAGGTATAGGGTAAAATGGTCTTTTACCAGGCTAAGGGTAATATCGTAATTACCCTAAATATAAAATTATTAATATTTAATAAGATGGAGGGCAATTTTGGGAGAGAGAGCCGAAATTTGACTCTTGGAGTAAAGTCTTGCCCCCGGTTCGAACCTAGGTGGAAGCAATGATTTAAATATACTTTATTTAAGTTGATAAATTAATTTAAATATTAAATTATTAGCTGATTTAATAAAAAGGAAAAATCAAATTTTTATTAAATTATTAAATCCTATTTTGAGTAAGTCTTAATTTAGTCTCCTAATCCTAAAACAACCCTCCCACATGTTTCTTCAACTCTCTCTCACGTTCTAAATCTCTCTCTCACGTTGGTTCTGCCAGAAAAACAACAAAAATCAGAAAATACATCAAGAGTTCTTCACACTTGAAGAACTCACATGAAATTTTAAGAAAAACAAAGTAACCAAAAACTTCAAGGATAAGAGAGGTTGTCCGTCGAGTGGTGTTGAAGTTTAGGGATTTGGATGGACTTTGGTGGTGATCTGGGCAGCAGCCTCACGTTTGAACAACGTCAAAAAGGTATGGGTTTCTCTCTTGGAATTCTTTCTCCAAGGGTACTTTCCTTGAACGTTCTCAAACTCTTGAAACTAAGGTTGTTCCCCTTCGTATGTACTTGTCCTTAGCTCCCAAACGAATTCGTAGGATGGATATGTTGTGCTGCTTGATTTAGGCATGATTTACGTTTATATTAAAGGTGAACATGTTTTATGTGAGCGAAATGACGAAAATGATATTCGAAGTACGACTAAAAATTTGTGTTGTGTGTGCATCATGGGCAGTGGTTTAACCACTGTTTTGGGTCGAGTGTTCATGTGTTTCTTTTGGTGTATTTTATGTGTGTAATGTGTGTGCAATGTGGTGTGCATTATATTGAAAAATTTTGGATTGAATGACACTCTTTTAGCTAGGTAAACTCATGAAAGATGTGACTAAAAAATGGATGAAAAATAATGAGAAAAGTTTCCAGAATCTGGAAATTTTACACGTTTTTAAAGAAGCTGAGGCCACCAGGTTTTCAAATCTGTGACGTCCTTCTTTATTCAATGCGTTCGCGAGAAAAAAGAAAAAAAAATGGGGGCTGGGGGAATGGAACTCGCGACCAGCCCTCCCCTCACGAAAAGAAAAGAAAAAAAAATAAGGGGGGCTGGGGGTTTGAACTCGCGACCAGCTCCCCTAGCGAAAAGGAAAGAAAAATTAAAGGGGGGGCGTGGGATTTCAAACCCACGACCTCCCAGTGCGCGCGAAGGGAAGGGATATTTTTTAAAAAAATATAATAAGGATAGAGGGGCTGTGTGGGATCGAACCCACCACCTCACAGCCCCCCTCAGCGAAATTGTACCAAAAATAAAGGGGTCTGTTGGTGTTCGAACCCATAACTTCCCCATTTTAGTGAATTTAATTAAATTAAAAAGTTAAGAGGTTGTGGGGGCTTGAACCCCCAACCCTTGATTAATTAAGAGATAAATTAAAATAGAAAATTTATCCATCAATATAAATGTTGAGATTTAATTTAGAATCCATTGTTATGAATATTAGAAATAAAATTAATGAAAATATAAATAATATTCAAGTGAATCAAGATTTGGTTCCCTTGCCCAAAACTTCGTATTGACGCGAAATCATACGTGAGTAAAATATGCAAAAAATGTCATCTATTTAGATAAAAAATTAAGATCTTAGCATATATACAAGATACATAAGTCTTATACTACAAATCTTAGGAAAGTGAGAATTACTTAACGAATTATGAATGAAGCCCCATGGCTTGTATGTATAGGCACATAAGTCTAACATACGTTCAAAAGTAAGTGAATCTAAGATGTATGTAAAGAAATGACGAATCCTAGGAGGGTTAAGTATGAGTGTAAGATACACTAAAACACCTAATACATTAGTATATGATGAAATGAACCTTCACGTAATAAGAGGTGAGTAACTATGAAAAGTAAGGTTGCTAATGATGAAGAATGTGGTGACAACATGATGTGAGGCTAATGTAAATGATGAGAGCAATCTCAAATGAGTCTAAGTAAATGTTAACAAAACGTACTCACCTATGATAGTGTAAGATAATGAAGAGACCAGTCTCTATGAACACTCTAATGAAGTATTGAGCTTAACACTCTTAATACTAATTATGAGATGAGAAATCATCTAATGAGCTATGATGTCCTCATACTAGAATCCAGCTTCCATGACGTATGAGATGATGGAATGGAACTTTATACTGAGCACCGATAGGCTAGCTATGAGCAGTGATGCCTTCTTTCGGGAAGGACGGAGGTTCACGTAACTCTCATGAGATGAGACTGTCCATCTTGCCGGGTATGGGTCTCCTTATATCTCCTAGTCTTTGAACCTATACTGCCAAAATAGGAATCTGGCGGGGTTAAATTCCCATGTACGCTAAAATGTTATTAGGTCACTTTGGCCGGTGATTCCACCTCTTTTCTGTGTTGGGGAGACACTGGATTTTATGATACTCACATGATCTATCTTGGTTAAAGTTAAAGTTCCCAGTGAATGAATGAGGCCAGCCTCAAATGAAGCACATAAAGAAATGAATGATACCGAAGGTGTTAGGATAGATAATCAAGAGGTAAGCTAGATTAGGTAATGACATTAGGTTATTTCCTGATCATTGCACAGCAAATCTGATGAAAGTCTTAAACTACATCCTAGGTATAGCTGGTGTTCACACGGGACTATGAATGAAATGAAATGAAGTACGTATGAATCAATGAAGCAGACTCTGTGTTTGCTAATGAAGACTCCCTAGTTGAGG
>CM040628.1:50735640-50798927 GCA_022817965.1 Solanum lycopersicoides | reverse complement strand
CAGGATGTTCAGAGAGAGAACCCACCGGTTCGTAGCATGGCTGACAGGCTGAGGGATTTCACGAGGATAAATCCTCCTATTTTCACAGGGTCTAGGACTGCAGAGGATCCCCAGGAGTTTGTGGATGAGGTGCATAAGATCCTGGTGGCTATGGGGGCCACTGATATTGAGAAGGCTGAGCTGGCTTCCTATCAGCTCAAGGATGTTGCACAGACTTGGTGCAAGATGTGGCAAGATAGCCGTGTCTTAGGTGGAGTGCCAGTCACATGGGAGTTGTTCAAGACAGCATTTCTGGAGAGATTCTTCCCCAGGGAGATGAGGGAGGCCAAGGTTGAGGAATTCATCAACCTTAAACAAGGCTCTATGACAGTCAGGGAGTATTCCTGAAGTTTGTTAAGCTGTCAAGGTATGTTATTTTCCCTAGTATTTAATAGCAAGAATGAGGAGAATACTGAACTTTGTTGAAATCATCCAGGTATGCTACTTCCCTGGTTTCTAACAGCAGGGATGAGATGAGAAGGTTCCTCACAGGAATCAATGGGGACCAGGAGGAGGAGTGTCGATCTGCGATGCTCCATGATAATATGGATCTTTCCAGGTTGATGGTGCATGTCCAGCAGGTAGAGGACAGACGTAAAAAGAGGGGTGTTCGTGATGCTAGGAGGCCTAATCCTCAAGATCAGGAAGGTCCCAGCCATGGAGGCCACAGAAACAATTTGGCGTCCGTGAGCAGCCAAGGTTCAAAAGGGGCAACAGAGTTCTGGGAACTAATCTCAGAGGAGTGCACACCTAAGGAGGCAGACCTGAGCCCAAGAAGGGCAATGGAGGTGAGATGCAGCGTCCTAAAAAATTGTGCTAAGTGTGGCCGAGCTCACAGTGGAGAGTGCAGACAGGGCACTAATGCCTGCTTCGGTTGTGGTAAGAGTGGACACATGGTCAGAGACTGTCCACAGAACAGAGGTCAGGCTGGAGTTAATGCTCAGCCTAGGCCTAATCCACAGGGTGCAGCAGCAGCCGAGCCTTCTAAGAGGAACAGATTCTATGCCCTGAAGGGCAGGGAGGAGCTGGAGAAGTCCGCTGATGTGGTCACAGGTATGCTGCAAGTGTTCTCAACTTCTGTTTATGCTTTACTTGATCCAGGGTCTACACTTTCCTTTGTAACTCCTCTGCTTGCTCTTACTTTTGAGATATTGCCTGAAGTTCTGCATGATCCTATAGTGGTTAGTACACCTTTAGGAGAGAATGTAAGAACTGATAGAGTATACAAGGATTGCCCAATAGTTGTGAGTGGTAAAACTATGTGTGCAAACTTGGTTGAGTTACCCATGCATGATTTTGATGTTATTCTTGGCATGGATTGGCTTCACAGTTGTTATGCTTGCTTGGACTGTCGTAGTAGAGTGGTGAGATTTTGCTTTCCTAATGAAGAAGAGTTAGTCTGGGAGGGGTACAATTCGAGTCGTCCTAATCCCTTGATTTCTAACCTTAAGGCCAATAAAATGATGTCCAAGGGGTTATTGTGTCATCTTGTGAGTGTTAATGATTTAGATCATGACATTCCTTCCATAGACTCAGTGCCTGTAGTGAATGAGTTCTTAGATGTGTTTCCTGATGATTTGCCTGATGATTTGCCTGGAGTCCCTCCCCTTCGAGAGATTGACTTTGGTATCGATTTAGAACCCGATACTAAACCAATCTCAATTCCTCCTTACAGAATGGCTCCAGCTGAACTCAAAGAGTTGAAGCTGCAGTTAAAAGATCTCACTGACAAGGGTTTCATTCAGCCGAGCATATCCCCTTGGGGCGCTCCAGTGTTGTTTGTAAAGAAGAAAGATGGAACCCTTAGAATGTGTATCGATTATCGGCAGCTCAACAAAGTCACTATAAAGAATAAGTATCCACTCCCCAGAATAGATGATTTGTTCGATCAGCTCCAAGGGTCTAGTTTCTTCTCTAAGATTGATCTTCGTTCAGGGTATCATCAGCTTAGGGTTAGGGATGGAGATATCCCAAAGACAGCCTTTCGTACCCGCTATGGTCACTATGAGTTTCTAGTCATGTCATTTGGTCTCACGAATGCACCTGCTGCATTTATGGATCTCATGAACAGGGTCTTCCGTGAATACCTTGACTCTTTCGTCATAGTATTCATTGATGACATTCTCATCTACTCTAAGACCAAGGAAGAGCATGAACAACATTTGAGACTAACCTTGCAGGTACTTAGACAGCATCAGTTGTATGCCAAATTCAGCAAATGTGAATTCTGGCTGAGATCAGTGACCTTCCTGGGTCATGTTGTGTCCGATCAGGGCGTGGAGGTGGATCCCAGGAAGACTGAGGCTGTGAAGAACTGGCCAAAGCCTCTTACTCCCACTGACATCCGTAGCTTTTTGGGATTGGCTGGTTACTACCGCAGGTTTGTGGAGGGCTTTTCTTCCATTGCTGCCCCATTGACAGCTTTGACTAAGACGAAAGCCAAGTTTGAGTGGACGGAGACTTGTGAGAGGAGTTTCCAGGAGCTCAAGGACAGACTCACTTCAGCCCCGGTGCTTACTTTGCCTAAGTGTGGTGAGAATTACACTGTTTACTGTGATGCATCTAGGGTTGGTTTGGGTTGTGTTCTTATGCAGGTTGGTAAGGTGATAGCCTATGCGTCCAGACAGCTCAAGGTTCATGAGAAGAATTATCCCACTCATGACCTGGAGTTGGCAGCTGTGGTGTTTGCACTGAAGCTGTGGAGGCATTATCTGTATGGAGTGCATGTGGATGTGTTCACAGACCATAAGAGTCTCCAGTACGTGTTCACACAGAGGGAGTTGAATCTACGTCAGCGGAGATGGTTGGAGCTGTTGAAGGATTATGACATGAATGTGCACTACCATCCAGGTAAGGCTAATGTTGTAGCTGATGCTTTGAGCAGGATGAGCATGGGAAGTACAGCCCACGTTGAGGATGAGAAGAAGGAGCTGGTGAAAGATGTACACAGACTGGCCAGACTGGGTGTGCGTTGGTTGACTCTACTAGTGGGGATGTTTCAGTTCATCCTAGTTCTGAATCATCCTTGGTAGTTGAAGTCAAGCAGGGTCAGCATCTAGATCCTGTGTTGATGGAGCTGAAGGACTCAGTGCTGATGAAGATGAATGAGTCTTTCGCTTTGGGAGGTGATGGCATACTTAGGTATCAGGACAGGCTTGTGTACCAGATGTGGATGATTTGCGGACCAGGATTGTTGCAGAGGCCCATGGTTCCAGATATTCCATACATCCAGGTTCCACCAAGATGTATCATGATCTTAAGCAGATTTATTGGTGGGATGGCATGAAGAAGGACATTGCAGAATATGTGGCCAAGTGTCCTAATTGTCAGCAGGTTAAGGCAGAGCATCTTAAGCCTGGTGGTCTGACTCAGATTATTGAGGTTCCGACTTGGAAGTGGGAGGCCATTAATATGGACATCGTGGTTGGTCTTCCGAGGACTAGGAGGCAGCATGACTCCATATGGGTTATTGTGGACAGATTGACTAAGTCTGCCCACTTTATCCCTGTGAAGTCTACTTACAGAGCCGAGGATTATGCGAGACTCTACATTGATGAGATTGTGAGATGGCATGGGATTCCTTTGTCTATTATTTCAGATAGAGGAGCTCAGTTTACTTCACATTTCTGGAGATCTTTCCAGAAGAGCTTGGGCACGCAGGTAAAGCTTAGCACTGCCTTTCATCCTCAGACAGATGGGCAGGCAGAGCGCACCATTCAGACATTGGAGGACATGTTGAGAGCGTGTGTGATTGACTTCAGAGGTAACTGGGATGACCATCTGCCTTTGATAGAGTTCTCGTATAATAATAGCTATCACTCCAGCATTGGGATGGCACCGTTTGAGGCACTGTATGGTAGGAGGTGTAGATCTCCAGTTGGGTGGTTCGAGGTTGGAGAGTCATCCATTTTGGGTCCGAGATCATTCATGAGGCCTTAGAGAAGGTCAGAGTGATTAGGGACAGGTTGACTACTGCTTACAGTCGGCAGAAGTCATATGCTGATAACAGAAAATGGCCCTTAGAGTTTGATGTTGGTGACCAGGTTTACTTGAAAATATCACCTATGAAAGGGGTGATGAGATTTGGTAGAAAAGGGAAGCTGAGTCCGAGGTATGTGGGCCATATGAGATCCTACAGCGTGTGGGTGAGGTGGCCTATGAGTTAGCATTGCCTGCGGAGCTAGCTTCTGTTCATCCAGTCTTTCATGTCTCTATGTTGAAGAAGTGCCTAGGTGATCCAGCATCAATCTTACCTGTTGAAGGTTTGGGGGTTGGTGAAGACTTGTCTTATGAGGAGGTACCTGTTGAGATCTTAGACAGACAGGTCAAGCGGCTGAGGAACAAGGAGATTGCCACAGTGAAGGTATTGTGGAGAAATCATCTTGTTGAGGGTGCTACGTGGGAGGCTGAGGCCGACATGAGATCCCGCTACCCTCACCTTTTCAGCTCTTGAGGTTAGACTTTCTACTCTTAAACCTATGTTTCCTTATCTCTCCGTATTTTATTGCTATTGATTGACTGTGTATAGTGATTTTATTATGATCTGATTGGCATTACGATGTGAAGTGGTAGTGTAATTCTGGGACGAATGTTCCTAAGGGGGGATAATGTAACAACCCTAAAAAAGAATAGGATCAAGACTTAGGGTGTCAAGAATGTTTGCGATTATAACAAGGTTCACACGGATTGATACGCATAGAACCAGACCTCAAAACACTTACTACGACCAAGCCAACTAATCTTGGGGAGTTAGTTGATCTTGGAAAGGTTGGAATCAACCAATTAAGGTTCTCAAAAATGAATATTTAATCGAAGGAGTCTTTACCGAACTTAAAAAGAAGAAATCTTAAGTTTTGAGGGTCTAGGGGTAAAATGGTCTTTTACCAGGCTAAGGGTAATATTGTAATTACTCTAAATATATATAGTTAATTAATTATTTATTAAGATGGAGGGGCAATTTGGGGAGAGAGAGCCGAAATTGAGCTCTTGAAGTGGAGTCTTGCTCCACCCGGGTTCGAACCTAGGTGGAAGCAATGATTTAAATTGTTTTAATTTAAATTGATAAATTTAATGTAATTAATTTATATTTATTTATTATTAGCTGATTTAAAATAAAAGGAAAAATCAGATTTTTGTATTAATTTAATTAAATCCTAATTTGACTAAGTCTTGAATTTAGTCTCCTAATCCTAATAACTCACTCTCCCTCACATTTCTCAACTCTCTCACGTTCTCAATCTCTCTCTCACGTTATTCTGTAAAACACAACAAAAACCAGAACAAAATTCATCAAGAGTTCTTCACACTTGAAGAACTCACAAGAATTTTTAAGTAAGAGACAAAGTAATCAAAATGTCAAGGCTAAGAGAGGTTCGTCGAGTAGGGTGTACGTTGAAGTGAATTGGGCGTGGTTTGGAAGAGTTTCTGGGCAGCAGCTTCACACTTGAATAACATCCAAAGGTATGGGTTTCTCTCCTGGAATTCTTTCTCCAAGAGTACTTTCCTTCGAACGTTTCTTAAACTCTTGAAATTAAGGTTGTTCCCCTTCGTATGTCCTTGTCCTTAGCTCCCAAACGAATTTGAAGGATGGGTATGTTGTGCTGCTAGATTTAAGCATGAATGATGTGTTTAAATTAAATACGAACGTGTTTATGTGCGGGAAATCACGATAATGATCACCAAAATATGATCGGAAAGGTTGATGTATAGGCATGTATAGGGCAGTGTTTTAGTCACTCTTTTGGGGTGTATAAGTTGTGTATTTATTGTGTATTTTAGGTGTGTAATGGGTGTACATTGTGATGTTCATTATAATGAAGTATAATGTATTGAATAACCATCTTATAACTATCTAAACTTATGAAAAAAATGCACCTAAAAATAGTTGGAGAAGGACTAACATTTCCAGATTTTTATACCCTTCAAGAGTGTCAAATTCTGGGTTTTTAAAGTAAAATAAAATAAGTGATGTCAATGGGAATCGTACCCAAGACCTCACCTGTTAATGAAGCAGAAAAATAAAGAGGGCTGGGGGATCGAACTCGCGACCCAGCTCATGTTTTCGCAAGAAAAGAAAAGTAAAATAAAGGGGGCTGGGGGGATCGAACTCGCGACCCAGCTCTTGTTTTCGCAAGAAAAGAAAAGAAAAATAAAGGGGGCTGGGGGGATCAAACTCGCGACCCAGCTGCTGCTTCGCGAAAAGAAAAGAAAAATAAAGGGGGCTGGGGGAATCGAACTCGCGATCCGTGGGGGAGAAGAAGGAGAAAATTAATTAAACAAATAAATGGGAGGCGTGGGACTCAAACCCACGACCTCCAGGTACGCGCAAAAGAGGAGAAAATAAGAAAAAAGAAAACGCGAGGCGTGGGAATCGAACCCACGACCTCAAGGCTGAAGGAAGAAGCGAAATTAATTTAGAAATTAGAGAGGCTTTGGGGGTTCGAACCCACCACCTCACAGCCTCAGCGAAATTAAAATGTAAATAAGGAGGTTGTGGGGGTTCGAACCCACAACCTCCCTATTCCAGCGAGAATTAAAGGAAAAATCAAAGAGGTTGTGGGGGTTTGAACCCACAATCTCTTGGTTTGGGCGAAAATAAGTAATGAAACCTTAATAAAAAATAAAAAGAGGTTGTGGGGGTTCAAACCCACAACCCTTCGGCCATCTTAAGGGAAAGATTAAATAGAAAATTAATCCTTCAATATTAATGTTGAGATTTAATTTAGATTTGTAATGTTATGAATATTAGAAATAAAATTAATTAAAAATATAAATGATATCCAAGTTACTCAAACTTGGGTTTCCTTGCCCACTCTTCGTATTGATACATAAGTCATACGCGAATAATATATCCAAGAATAATGCCATCTACTTAGATCAAAATTATGATCTTGGCATGTATACAACATACATAAGTCTTGTACTACATAATCTTATGAAAGTAAGAATCACTTAACGAACTATGAATGAAGCCCCATGGCTTGTGTGTATAGACACATAAGTCTAACATACGTTCAAAAATAAGTGAATGTAAGATGTATGTAATGAAATGATGAACCCTAGGAGGGTAAGTATGAGTGTAAGATACACTAAGTGGCCAAGTACATTGGCATATGATGAGATGAACTATGAAATGACGAAATGAACATTCACATAATAAGAGGTGAGTAACTAAGAAAAGAAAAGGTGCTAATGATGAAGAATGTGGTGACAACATGATATGAGGCTAATGAAAATGATGAAAGCAATCTCAAATGAGCCTAAATAAATGTTACCAATACGTACTCACCAATGTGAGTGTAAGATAATGAAGAGACCAATCTCCACGAACACTCTAATGAAAGTATTGAGCTTAACACACTTAATACTAATTATGAGATGAGAAATCATCTAATGAGCTATGATGTCCTCATACTAGAAGCCAACTTCCATTACGTATGAGATGAATGTAATAGAACTTTATACTGAGCACCGATAGGCTAGTTATGAGCGGTGATGCCTTCTTTTGGGAAGGGCGAAGGTTCACGTAACTCTCATGAGATGAGACTGTCCGGCTTGCCGGGTATGGGTCTCCATACATCTCCTAGTCTTTGAACCAATACTGCCAATATAGGGATCTGGCGGGGTTAAATTCCCATGTACGCTAGCATGTTTTTGGGTCACCTTGGCCGGTGATCCACCTCTTTTCAGTGTGGGGGAGACACTGGATTTCATGATGCTCACATGATCTATGTCCGTTAAAGTTAAAGTTCCCAATGAATGAATGAGGCCAGCCTTAAATGATGCACATAATGAAATGAATGATACCAAAGGTGCTAGGATAGGATAATCAAGAGGTGAGCTAGACTCAGGCAATGACATTAGGTTATTCTTGATCATTGCACAACAAGCCCGATGAAAGTCTTTTGCTACACCCTAGGTATAGCTGGTGTTCACACTGGCTTATGAATGAAATGAAATGAAGTACGGATGAATGAATGAAGCAGACTCTGTGTTTGCTAATGAAGACTCCCTAGTTGAGGTCCCATATGTTGAGCCCTCATTTGGAAAGTCTTAATGTCAAGTCCATGATTCCAAGGTCTCATGGCATATGAATGAATGATATGAAAGAAGCTTTGTGTTACATGTTATGTGTTATGATATGTGCTATATGAAGATGTTATGTGTTGTGTGCAATATGATATTTATAATGATGCATGTTACTCTCATGGCATGACCTTCCTAACCCAATTTGGAAAGTTCACTAACTTTCCTAATCTCAATTTGGCAAGTCCACTGACTTGACTTCCAAAAATCATGTTGTTAGGAAAGAGCTATTCTTTATCATGTATGTCCGTGGTGTGTGCTTGCATATATCCATACTTAGTACAAGTGTGTACTAACCCTATACATATATACTACTTTAGGTGCAGGTACAGGTGGGCGATAGAGCTACAAGATCATTGTTGCAGCTATCCGGACGTCAGCATTCATCCGGAGTTTGGTAGGTCCTCCTGCTTTCGAGGATGCTACTGTTTTACATTCTAGCTTAGTTTTAGAGTTGAGCTAGTGGAGCATGTTCCACTAGCATTTCTTTCCTGTTTTTATTCAGACTTTGTATTGGTGCAATTTTGGCAATTATACACTTAGTACTTATTGATCTATTTCTTTCAGTTGCTTATCTCTTAATGTTAGATGGTTGATGGTGAACAATTATGAAATGTTAAGAATGTTTAACAAGTATGTTAAGGAACAAAAAGTTTCAAAGTTTCCGCTAAAATTAACCTAAATGAAGTATGAATGACGTAAGTAGGCTTGTCTGCGACCTCTGAGAGGTCAACGACGCCGGTCTCGTCTGGGGTCTAGATTCCAGTCGTGACATTCTTAACTTGGCAATATAAAATTTCCACTGGAACCTCTTCATAGTAAAGGTCCTTATCCACGCCAAGCCCTTCAATAGGAAGTATGGACACGGTATCGCTAATGCACTTCTTAAGAATGGAAAAATGGAAAAGATAGTTCACTAGGTAATCTTAACTCGTATGCGACCTTTCCGACCCTTTACAAAACCTCATAGGGACCCACATACCGGGGACTTAACTTCCCCTTTTTGCCGAATCTCATCACCCCTTTCATAGGTGAAATCTTCAAATACACCTTATCGCCTACTTCAAATTAAAGATCTCTCCTTCTATTATTAGCATAAGAGTTTTTCCAACTATAGTACATTTTCAACCTATCCCTTATAACACGAACTTTATACAAAGCATCATAGACTAATTCTGGACCAAGGAGTGAGGACTCACCAACCTCAAACCACCCAACTGGAGACCTACATCTCCTACCATAAACTGCTTCAAATGGAGCCATCAAAATATTTGAATTTATGCTATTATTATAGGAGAACTCAATCAACGGCAAGTGATTGTCCCAATTCCTTTTAAAGTGTATTACACAGGCTCTTAACATATCTTCAAGGGTTTTAATAGTACACTTCGCTTGACCATTCGTTTGGGAATGAAAAGTGGTGTTTAACTTTACTCGTTACCCAACCCTTTTTTAAACGACCTCCAAAATCTAGATGTGAAGTGTGCGCCCCTATTCGATATGGTGGATAACATAATACCATGAATACTCAAAATCTCATCTACATAGATCCTTGCATAATCCTTCGCCGAGTAAGTGGACTTGATGGGGATAAAATGAGTGGATTTTGTCAATCTATCCACTATCACCCAAATTGAGTCATTTTGCCTCTTAGTCCGAGGTAACCCAACTATCATGTCCATGTTAATTTCCTTTCACTTCCAAATGGGAACACCCATTGCTTGAGTTAGACCACTAGGCTTTAGATGCTCGACTTTCACTTGTTGGCAATTCAGACACCTAGATACTAACTCCGCTATGTCCCTGATTAAGTTATTCCACCAATATACTTCTCTAAGATCACGATAGATTTTGGTGGAACCCAGATGGATAGAATATCGGGAACCATGAGCTTCCTCCAACACCCTATTCCTCAAATCATCATAATCTAGTACACACAATCTATCTTGGTACCTTAGCACACAATCCCCCCTTGGGAGAATGACTCATTTAACTTAATAAGCACCAATTTCTTCAACTCCATCAATAACAGATCAAGTTGTTGTTTAGACTTCACCTCTACCACTAAGGATGAGTCGGAGTTATTATGCACCACAAAACCATTATTTGGGGAATTTTCCAACCCAACATCCAATCTAGCCAACCTATGAACATCTTTCACTAGGTCTTTCTTCCCATCTTCAACATGAGACACACTACCCATGGTCGTACACCTTAAAGCATCCGCTACCACATTAGCTTTGTCGGGGTGGTAGAGAACACTCATGTCATAATCTTTCAAAAATTCTAATCATCTTCTTTCACGGAGATTCAACTCATTTTGGGTAAACACATATTGAAGACTCTTGTAGTCGGTATACATATCAACATGAACACCATACACGTAATGCCTCCATATTTTTAGAGCAAACACCACAGCCGCTTATTCAAGATCATGAGTTGGAAAATTCTTCTCATGCACATTGATTTGTTTAGTGTCATAGTCTATTACCTTCCCATGTTGCTTAAGGACACAACCCAAACCCACTCGGAATGCATCACAATATACCACAAAACCCTTGGTACCCTCCGATAAATTCAACACCGGAGCGGAGGTAACACTATATTTCAACATTTGGAAGCTTCTTTCACAAGCCTCCGAATACTCAAACTTCACACTCTTTTAAGTCAAGGTAGTCAAAGGAGAAGCAATGGACGCAAACCCATCCACAAACCTCCTATAGTACCCATCTAAACCCAAGAAACTTCTAATGCCCTAGGCTAATTCTTAATTACCTCGATTTTCTTTGGATCGACCTCAATACCCTCACTAGAGATGATATGACCAAGAAACGCCATCGATCTAAACCAAAACTCACACTTGCTAAGTTTGGTAAATAATTGGTGTTCCTTAAGGACTTGTAATACCACTTTCAAATGGTCCATGTGTTCACCCTCATTCTTCGAATATACCAAGATATTGTTAATGAAGACAATGACAAAAGAATCTAGGTAATTTCAAAACACCTTATTCATTAGGTCAATAAAAAGTTGTCGGGGCATTAGTGAGACTAAAGGATATTACTAGGAACTCATAGTGACCATACCTAGTTTGAAAAGTCGTCTTAGGTACATCCTCGCCTCTCACCTTTAATTGGTGATACCCCAATGTCAAGTCAACCTACGATAAGTAGCTTTCCCTTGGAGTTTATCAAACAAGCCATCAATCCGAGGGAGAGGATACTTGTTCTTAATGGTGACTTTATTAAGTTGGCGATAATCAATGCACATTCTAAGGAACACGTCCTTCTTTTTCACAAACAATACCGGAGCACCCCATGGAGAAATGCTAGGTTTAATGAAGTCTTTATCTAGTAAATCTTTGAGTTGACTCTCTCAATTTGGCCGGACCATCCGATAATAAAAAAATTGAAATGGGATTTTATCCGATAATAAATCGATACTAAAATCAATTTCCCGTTTGAGAGAAATTCTGAGCAAGTCATCGGGAAAGACTTATGATTCCCTCACTACGGGGACTGACTCAATGGGAGGAGTTTCGGAGTCTAGATCTTTGACTCTTACAATATGGTAAAGAGACCCATTAGAGATCATTTTACAAGGTTTTAAACAACAGACGATACGACCTCTAGGAATTAAATTGCCCCCTTTCCACTCTAAGATGGGTTCATTTGGCAAATTGAACTTAACTACCCTTGTCCGACAAGCAAAAAAGCATGCAACCAATCCATTCCCAATATGACATCAACATCAACCATATAAAGTTCTACCAAATACAACCATATAACTCTATTGAGCAAATATATAGGACAAATCCTAAAGACTCTTTAGCCACAACGGAGTCACCCACCGGGGTGGTAACCGAAAAAGGCTCAATCAACACATCGGGTAGAACATCAAATTTTTGAGCTAATAGTGGAGTAACAAATGACAAAGTATAACCGTGATCTAATAAAGCTTAAACATCAATAAATAAGACTTGTAAAATACCGGTGACCATCGGGAGACTCCTCTTGCTCACCCCTAGAGCGGAAAGCATAGAAGTGGTTCCTCTTTGGAGGTTCGAAACTAGTGCCACAAGATTGAGCTTGACCACTTCCCTTATTTTGAATCCTTATATTAGGTCAATCCCTAACCTTATGGCCACTCTTGCCACACCCAAAGCAATTCTCTGTCCAAACTAGAAACTCACCCCAATGTTTCTTATCACACTTGGAACAAGTTGGTTTGCTATGTGAATTCCCACTTCTTGCCTTTTGGGACTTAAGTTTAGACACCCTATCTTTGTTAGGCTTGGGAAAGTTGGAAGAAACTTGGTTGGAAACCCTCTTCTTGAACCTAGGCTTGTCTTGCATCTTAAGCCTACCATTGGAAGTACCTCCCTCATATGACGTGGCCCTCTTAAACTCTATTCTTCCTCTTGAGTGGAGTCTCATCAACTTGTTAAGCATGCACCATTAACCTAGAGATATCCATGTTGTCATGGAGCATTGCCGAAAGACACTCTTCAACCCTTGGGTTAGACACTAACAGGTGCATATTTGGAAAATTTGTTGAACTTCAAGGAGTAATCATGCACACTCATCCCTCCTTGATGCAGGTTGATGAATTCCTCCACTTTGGCCTCCCTTTTCACCCTAGGGAAAAACCTATCAATAAAAGCCTTTCTAAACATCTCCAAGTGATAGGACCCGCTCTCAAGGCCCTATTGTCTCTCCATTGGGTATACCAAGTTTGAGCTACATCCTTAAGTTTATAGGAATCTAGCTCGGCCTTTTCATTCGAATTTGACCCCTAGCATACAAGATTTTGTAAATCTCATCAAGGAAGTCTTGGGGATCTTAATTCACCTTTGAACCGAAGAACATTGGAGGGTTCATCCTTGTGAAGTACCTCAAGCGAGAAGCCATAGTGCTAGCATTTTGTTGAACACGGGGTCCAACCTCCCTAATTTCTTGAGTCGTCATGGCTTGATCTTGAGTAGCTACTTCTTGTGCTTGGGTAGTCATAGCTTGATCCAAAGTAAAAAATGTCGCCCTTTATCTCTCCATCCGTCATAGGTGGAGGAATGACCAGACCTTGGGCACTTTGAGGAGCTTGCATGTCATGTGGAGGAGCTTGGCTGTCTTGGGGATGAACTCCCGCATTAGCCAAATCTTCCTCCATTTTTCTTGCGGTTGAACGTCATGTAGTCATATCCTATATACACAAGAAAAGGATTGGAAGAGAAAGGACATGGAACGACTTTCAAATTACCAACAAATGAGGATTCCTAAGAGTCACATAGCCTCTCATTCATAAGTGTGGCGCGCTTAACACCTATGAACAAGACTCTATGTAAACGTGGTTCAATGAGACATCAACTTAAGATTACTTTAACCTCATGCTCTGATACCAAATTTGCCATGACCGGGGAGCACCCCCTAGACGTAACCGGTGTCATCATCCTCGGATAGGACTTAGACAATCCTCTTAGCATTCGTCATAACATATCATAGGTTAAAAAGTGCGAAAAAGTAAAAAAAATTATCATATATACATATTGAGGTTTACATAGACTTCTTGGATAATACATATATGATGTTTACATAGACTCCTCACATATGAAGCTTACATAGTCTTCTTACATAAGCAACATAACCAATATAAGAAAATATAGTCTAATAAGATTGTCTCGTATTAAACCATCTAAAGAGGAATAGAACAATTCGGGCATAGACAAATGTATAATTGCCACATAGGGCTTATAACAATATCTTGAACAATAAAAGTGAAATTAATGTCTTTAGACTATAGCAAGTAACATAGGTAGAATAAGGAAGGCATCATCCTCGGATCTTGAGGACCTACCCACACTTGAAGAAAGATATCCAAGCATTCTTCAAGGTAGCCTCAATACTTAAACGGCCCGAACCTACACTGTTTGGGATAAGGGAAAGAATATGGGTTAGTACACCACTTGTACTAACTATGGAAACCTATGCACACACAAGCTTTGAAATCATGCATAAAGGGACATGTTACACAAAATTATGCTAAGTCACTTTTGAAAGCCTTAATGCAAAAATAGGAGCACAGACAATCCAAAGACCATATAATCATCAAGACAAGTCCATATACATCAGAAGACCAACATCGTCATTATAAGTCAAGTCAACATGAACAAATATCACATTAGAGTCATATAGGCACAACTAACTCCAACATAACATTATAATAACAATTCATGTATAAGAGTTCATACTACCTCAACATTTCCAAGACTATTACACACAACCCATTACCAAGCTTACAAGTGCAATGACCAAGTGAAGTCCCATAACCCCACTTAATCAAGTAAACCAATAAAGGATCATAAGCAATGCCTAACTTCACATAATATAGCATCAAGAGTAGTTATCATCATTTATAACAATATAGACCAATAACATGTTCATAAGTAAAACTAACAACATATAAGATCATCACATGTAAAGTCAACATATGCATATCATTTACTTTATAAGAAAATAAGAACAACCTCCTACGACTTCTCTCAGTCCAATTAGTGCAATGTATATGTAGAGTCCCATACCCCTACCTAGACTAAGTCAAACCCCTTAAGTCACCATAGTTAGTGTCCACTTTATTACTTCATTTTACTTTCGGGAACAATTGACTTAACCAAAATAGACCACATGAGCTAAATGTGGAATCCGGTGTCATGAAACCCTACACCGAAAAAAGGTGGACTACTTGTCAAGGTAGTACCAAAACATTAACATAGCATTCTAGGTGGATCCACTAGCTAGTATTCCTATGGGTCCAACATAGTTCAAGAACTAGGACACTTACTTGAGACCCTCTTTATGCACAATTTTATTGTATTCTCTTTCTCATGAGAACCTTTGTGAACCTACCTTCCCACATTGGCAAAGGACACCTCTCATATCTAGTTCACTCGGTGCTAGTCTAAAGTCCCATTTTGAAATTTCTTTAATCCTTTATTAGTCATCATAGCTTAGTATAGGTCATAGGAGACTAACCCCTTGTATATCATAATCATTAGCTCATTCGGAATTGCATGAGAACTTCGTTTCAATAAAACCCTCATATGTGAGATTAATACACTATCATCATAATATCATAGGCACATAAGAGGTTCATAATCAACCTTATATCATCATACCTTAACCATAACTCACAATCCATATAATCAAGACATTTAAATTGCATTCATCGTAACATCACCTATCTAATCTTAGCATAATTAATACTTCAATTGAACATCATCATCGAGTATAAGCCATCACTATTGAAGTTAGGATTCAAGATCATAGGTCTTACCAATTCACCTTCACAAGCCAACTTCCATGGTCTTACCATCAACCAACCATGTTCATACTTTAATAGACTTAATAAAATCATTCAATAGTAATTATCACAAGAACGAAGTCAATTGCATCATCACTAATCAATTCAACATCAATTCATAATCTAAGGTTAGGGAAATAGGGTCAATTCATGATAGCTTCCATAAAACTAAGTCTAACATCAAGAACTACCCTAATTAACCAATAATTCATCATAATACATCCATAATAATAAAAAGAAATCAAGAACAATACAATTTGTAACATCAATTTCGGAATAGGAATGAAACCCATGTTTTCTCAACTTTTGGAAACCAATTTGAAAGAACCCTTTGGGGAAAGAAGTCCCAAAGGTGAAGATCTTCCATACCTTAGTTAATCTTGAATATTGATGGAGAGAAAGTGAAGTTCTTTCAGCCTAAAGACCTTTGATCTTGGTCTACTATGGAGTCTTCTTTGGGGAGAGAGAAAGTAGAGAGAAGGTGGAGGATTTGGGTTTGGGGATTGAAGTGAGTTGGGTTTGTTTAATGAGGGTTTAGGCCTTTTATAGTCTCTTTACTAATTAAACTAACCATCCCTTAATCCCTAATTAAACCCCTAAATAATTAACTAATTAAATGAATTTAACTAAAATGGGACAGCAAAACCAGACCTGACCTACGAGACCCCGACCTACGGTCCGTAGGTCAGTCGACGCCAGCCCATTGCCCCCGTACTGCACACCGTCGACAAGTTCAGAGACCGGTATTTTGGACCACTTTTGGAAAATGGCTAATGCTAGGACAACGGAGCCATGGATGCCCCATCACCCAGACGACGGCTCGTCGTTTGCAAACTGTAGACGTCCACTGTTATTTGACAGCTTTTGGCCATTTTTGGAAGGGTCCTACTCAAGGACCCTTAGGGTGGTCCTTGGGGAGTCGTAACCAAACGTTTCGACCCTAAACACCCTCTAATACATGTTTAACACCTTTCCACCAAATTTCATCAAATTCCAACTCCTAAAACTCCATGAAATAGGCAAAGGCACCTAGCACCTATTTCACTAATCTCCGAACATCATGGACACTACAACAAAAAAGGGATATAGTGGCAATTAAATGGCATTAATGACAATAAATATGGACGCTAAAGCCATTACTAGCCAATGCTCTTTGGCCGCTGTATCTGGGGTCGGCAAACACTTTCGCAGCCATTTGGACAAAAGTTGGTAAAGCCAAGCTCTTTTTGCCGCTAAAACTCATTTGATTTAGTGAAAATTTGTTGCGGCAATTAAAAAGGCTGCTAATCCAATCCAAATCGGTTATTTATTCTTATGTAGCGTCCATTTTTTTTTTTTGCCAGTAAAACCAAGTAAATTGCCGCTAAAACACATTTGTTCTAGCGGTCATCGCTTGTGGAAATTGGTTGTTGAATCCAACAAAAACATTTAGTTACACTTGTATAGTTTCCATTTATATATGCAGTAAATCCTACTAAATTGCTGCTAAACGCATTAGTTCTAGTGGCAATTAAAGTAGTTGTTAAATCAAATTTAAAACAACAATCATGTTCATGTAGCGTCCATCTTTGTAGTTGTTAAATTTATCAAAATTGCCGCTAAAAGCTAATATCATTAATGACAATAATTTGGTGGATATTATAAAGGCTAGAATATACTTTTGAAAAATCTTATTTTCCCCCATTTTGCGTCTAACAAAATCCTAGTTTATAACTCATAAATCCAACGAAATTCTAATCAAAAGAGAGCCTATTAGATGCAATGATGTTAGTAGAATGCTAAAACATATATAATATAATTCAAAGAACATAATATATCTCATCAAATCTAAACAAAATGAAGTATTAATCCAAGCTATAGTATCATAAACTAAACTTATATAAAAGAAATATCTAGTATCATTATATAACCAATCCAATAAAATAGTGTCTTCACAGAATTTCCACAATGGTTCGCTATATTAAAATATTTCATAGGAAAAACTTTTGAACATCATATCACATGACGTGAAATAATAAAATATATATGTCAAAAGATGAAATCCAATTGATGAAAACATCACGAGATATGACAAGTTCTCATACTTGACTGAAATATTTACTAGACCAAATATTACATAAAAAGATCTATGTGCAAATACCAATGGCCCTAGTTTCTCCCCTTATTGATACAGATACATTTAAGAGTAACAAAGATCCAGTTCAAACCCATATAACATAAGAAAGAGTGAAGACATTCACAACCTAGACAACAAACAAACAAATAGCAGAAGCACATTCATGTCCTGAGAAAAAAAATGAAAGAATGGAAGCTAATTTACAACCTGAGTAGGAAACTAAAAAAAAATAGTACAGAGGACAAAAACTATCAGAGGAATTCCACCTAAAGCAATTTGCTTCATATCAATCCAAAAAAAAAAAGGTAAAAACTTACCAGACTGGAAAAATACAATAAAACCATAGTAATACAGGCTTGCTAAATGTACAATACATATACATGCACACATATAGATTAATTATGTTTCAGAATCGCAGTTCAATAGGGGATGACAACCGACAAATTTACATCAATATTGAACACGTAAACCCTATCTAAGGTTTCTTATTGCTTGATAACCCCATAATAGACCAAGTAATCAGATCATTAACACTGAGCTTTAAAAAAGAACCTATAAATAAAACTAACTACACATCACGGACGAGGAACGATGGTGATGAATTTGGACTCGAATAATAATTCAAACAGTCACACCGAAGGATAAATATGAGTAATACCATGAGCAGTTGGAGTATTTCAGCAACAATAGGTATCCCTCTTGTTTGTGTTTTTTGTCCATGACCACTATCAACATCGTGGAACTGATAAATGTTAACACATTAGTTATAAATACTTTTATATGATTAAATTTTGTTAAAAATAATGTCTTAAACTTATGGGATCAAGTTACCTGTCCACTTGAGGTGCCATTCATATTTTGAGGCATAGATTCATTAGGAGCATGTTTAGGCATGAACTGTCACATTTAGAGTAATTTTAATTGCATATCATCCTAATTTTGTTTCATCATATTAATTTCTTCATTTTGTTTCGCCTTAAATTCATTTATCTCCTGTTCTAACCTTTGTACAATTTCATTCGATAAATCCTCTTCATCAGTGTTTTCTAAGAAAGATCTACTACCCCATAGAGAAGAAGGAGTTGGACCAAGTCCTAAACCACGAACATACACACTTTTTTCATTTCCTAATACCTGGGAATAGACATTACCTTTACAAGGAACACGGTGAGGAGGTTGGTCTGTAGATCCCTCATTATTGCTCATCTTCTCATTTATCATGTCCTGACAAGATAAAATATATTAAATCCAATTTGAAATTCATATGTTCACTTTTTCTATCTTTCCGTTAATTTTTTTTCAATGTAGATGATAAAAGAAAGAAGAAATATTACAATTGTTTTTGCCAAATCATCATTCAATGGTCTGCCATCTTTACGTGTTTTATGAGTTAGTAAGAATATTTCTGCTCGTGTAGGCTCTATACCATTTGAAGTCTAATAGAATAAATCGATGTCATATATGCTTGTCAAGAAGAGTTTAATTGTTATAGTTGAAAATATCAATAGGTTTACCTACTCATTCATCAAGGTAGCAATACTTTTGGATCCTCCTGTATGAGGCATCTTTTGCTTGGTCCTATTATTTCTATTTGCTTGTGTACGTCTCTGTCATTTAAAGATTTAAATGATATCTTATGATTTATAAATATAAATTGAGTATAAAAAAATCTAAGCACTATGAAAATTAACAATTTGGAGAATGATGTAAATATTTATTGATACCTTAGCTTTGTCGGAAAGCCAATAAGAGACAAGACCACTCCATTGATCTCTCGTAATACGACTTGGTCTATTTTTTAGCAAAGCGTCTTTAGTCTTATACTTAGGAATGTGGTCACCTTTTAACTGACACTTGTAATCTTTCCATTTCTTTCCCAATGACTTTAAGACAAAGGTTTCTCTGCATTTTGGGATAGAGAACTTTTTCTGAAAAAATAAAGCCCACATTTAGAAAATAACATCATGTATAATAAACCTTTCTTACCTCATAATAATAAATAAGTCATACCCTCACAAAATTAAACAATTTCTTCTTTTCCTCATTGTCGAAATTTCTCCAATCATCTACATGTAGAGGTGTTAATTCTTGAGTTCTTGCAATAATTCCTAGAAAGCTCGAAAGCTTTCGACCCTATTTCTAATAGCCTGATTACGACTATTAAATGACACTTCAACTGTTTTTCCAGGAGGAAGTTTCCAAATATCTTTTAGTAAACTAGGTCGACGCACCTTTCTTGCCTCCGAATTACTTAGATGGAAAATATTTGAAGGACAGCAAATGATAAAAACTTGTATGGTTAAACAATTGACAGATGCTTCAGAATATGTTAAATAATAGTAACACGATAAAACAATAGAAAACAAAAATAATATAAATTACTTGTTGTGTACCTGATGTATCTTTTTCAAAGTATGTCTTGATCAAATCTTTAGTCTGCTGCAATTCTGGAGTACCAGACGGTAAAGAGTTCTGAACTAGCCTGTAAGGCCAGAAAAATCTTACAGTGAAGAAAATCACCCTAGGAAATAGTAACTAGCCATTCATGGAGACGAAAACTCGATACATTTATCGAAGATATATTGCTGGTTGTGTGTTCACTACTCACATACACAAGTCCTTCATAAATTTAACCACCAAGGACTGAAGGTTTCTTGCTGGTTGGTTGTGTTTTCACTACTCACTTATCGAAAAAATCACATTACTTCGAATGTATATTGACTAATGACACTACTTTTGTTAATGTTATTGTTACTCAAGATAGAAACACTAAAACTTCAATCTTAAGGATTTGATAGAAGATGATGTTTAAGAAAGAACTCTACTAATTTTTCCATCTTTCACTGAGTTAGGAAACATATCAAGTTCTTTTGCTTCCAGATATTGAGAATTTTGGGCAAAACAGATATACATGGCTCTCATTTTCTTAGAGTTATCATTTATAATCTATAGTCAAGTTACCAGCAAAAGTTAACATTCTTTAGTTTTTGACACTAGAATGCAGAGATAATCGACCACAGTAACAAGGATGGATCACCTATTTAACAATCAGTCTATGTAACAACAATAATATGTGGATAAAAAAGGCTCTCCAGTTCCATCAACAAAGTTTTCCATAGCATGTACAACTAATAACAAAAAAAAAAAGTTCAGAAGTTTTACCTGATTCATCAATGCCACCAACAAAATTATTCAACTCATTAGATTGATCAACTTAATCTTCGGTTAGAGAGTGATTGTGACTATTCATCAGCTGCTCAATATAAGGTTGAGCTTGATCGATATTCCGTTCATTTGTTAACTGCTCAACATATTGTCGTAGACCTTCATCATTTTGTAGTTTAATGTCCAATCTATTGCGACCTCTAGTTTGCATACTTTCTGATCTAAAATGAGATAATTATTTAGGTGCATTAAGTTGCAATAGTAGAATATTAACAGGACACATGCAATAGAAAAGAAAGTAGCATCATCTTAAGCTTTAAAAACACATACTAATGCACCAGAATAAATGAAATTTCAATTCGTAAGAACACATTGAGACTTGAAAATCACAGAGATAAAACAACAAAATAAAAGAAAAAGGCACGCGCAAAAGGTTAACTGAAAACATTCACTAATCAACCAACACAAACATGAAAAAGATACAGCTAACTCACATTCATCTGCTATAAAATGATTCATATTGAAAGCAAATCTGTAAAGATGATTTATTCAAATTTCTATATAAAAAATAACAAATACTTAAAGATTCTTTAATAACATTTGCAAACCACTTATCATTCAGGATCACTTTCATTTTCGATATCATTTCCTCCCTCGATATTAGCTTCACTGTTATTTGGAGAAGCTTAAGTATGGACATCCATATTAATTGTTATTCTATCGACTCCGCTCCTTACGCAATCATTATTCTCATAATTTGGAACATGAGAATTTTCTAAGATAGCCAAATTAGTGGAATCACTATTCATTGATGACTCGAGTTGCATATTCTTTTCCTCTCCCATATCAAAAATGTCTCGAGGTTTAATTAACATGGGGACAAACCATTCATGATCATGAGGATATTGAACAAATATTACTTGTTGTGCTTGTTCAGCAAAAATAGAGGGTTCATGACGGTCTCGATTGCCGGAATCAGCCAAGCGTGAAAAATTCACAACTGTGAAACCCAAGTCATCTTCCATAATTCCTCTACCTTTGGATACATCAACCCAACCACACTTAAATAAGACAACCTTAAATTCTTCATAGTAGTTTAACTCCACAATGTCATTTAGTCTACCACAATATGAGATATTTGTAGACTTTGGAGCATTGTCGCTTGAACTTGTGTAACTTTCTGTTTTTGAAACAACCATAACACCACTATTTTGTGTTTCTAGGTATTCTTCACTTTGTTTTGTTCGAAACCAATACCCATAATACACATCATACGCGTTAAATATTTTCTCAATGTAACTCGGCCCTTTTGCAAGAGCTTTAATATTCTTTAAGATATCATATGTGACCTCCAATCCTTTTACCTAATGTTTTATCGAAAAAGGAAATATATATAAGAATTTCGACTTTTAGAGTCACCACTTAATTTTTGAGAAAAATCAAGAAAACCCGTTTTCAAAAGACTTAAACAGCTAAAATTATTTTGAAAACATTTAAAGGATTCGGGGATTCATATTAACGTCTTAGGAAGGTTTTGAAAGCACCTAAGACGTTTCGTTAACCTACGGTTATCCAACAACTAATTATTTGGCTAAGGATTACAATTGCGATAAAAATACTCTTTAGAGTTTGTTTGAATAAATGAAAGCCAAAAATCATTTAAGATTGTTCTGAAAGTGAAATTTTATTTGTCTAAGTGAATTTTAATTTGTACACTCCTTTAAAGATTTTTACTTGATTTAATCGAGTAAAACCAAAGTGGCATTTTGCGGGGGTTCGAATTCTTCTAACCTTAAGCTAACGACAAACAAAACAGTTAAATAATTAAAGACAAGTAAGGAGAGAGAGGGAAAGAGATTTGGGTCCAAATCCGGGTTCTGTTCGCCTTGACCGGTTTTTGTACCCACCTTTTTGGGTTTTTGACCCATTTCCTTTTTGGGTTTCCACCCATTTTCTTTCTTACCTGTCCTAGACTAAGCAAATAATTAGTACTAAATAATTACAGTAAAGTAAAAGACGACAAGGGCTTATGCCCGAAAATAGATACAATACGAAATGCAAAAAAAATAAAACGGGTCTTCTAATCCATCTTCTCCGACTTTCTTCAATTCTTTAAATCTCGGGACCCGCCCATCGGCTTAATGGGTTGACTCGAAAAGAGGAACTTTGAGCCTTCAAGGCTCTTCTAAAATGCAAAGGAAGATGATGGGAGTTCGTAGTGAACTCGGATAAATTTCACATGTATAAAATAAAGGTGAGGATTAGCGTACAAAATAATAGAAGGAATGATATATAGTTTAAACAAGGAAAAACCCAATTAAAATGACATTCAGTTGAGAAATTCAAATTTAGCCAAAACAGACAACCCCAAAAGACCGAATGAACCAAACTATCGATGCCAAAGTTGATAAGCAAACTGACACTAAACCGTAGTATACAATATATAGATATAAATATACATCCACTTTAAGGAAGCATGCACAATTCCAGAGAATATATATCCATCAGCCCACAATGAGTTCAAAGTATAAAGAGGACATATGTAGCATGAATATTAGACAAAATAATTTATGACCCAAGTCCAATTTTAACGTCAACTCTAATTCATCATGCCAAAAAATAGCATTAGAGTATAGCAGCAAACCACAAATTCAAAAGGAAACTACTATATATTATTTTATTTTATTTTTAAAAAATAAATAACAAAATCACACAACAATCATCTTTATTCAATTCAACTTTTTTAAGACACAAGAGGAACATTTAGGAATCGGCATGATTTGTTAACAATTTCGGATAAACGGGTGATCTAAACAGCTAGTTATACTTATGTTAGATAATTTTGAACTCTACTACGATGAAAACTAGGACTAGACTGTTGCAGCTATTCAAGACGAAGGTAAAACTATGTCGAATCAAACATGAATCCCAATAAAAAAAAACTACTTCCGTATTATCGACGACAAACAGGATAAACCAAACAAACCAGCGAGGAAAGGCTGAACATTAGACCACGAGATGATATGCTAACAAAGGCAACTTGTTTTCAAGCCATTACACTCATCACAGAACCAAACTAAACATCAGATGTGATCTATACAAAAAAAAACTTTACAGATCAAAGGAAGACTTTAGCAGGCAGCCTAGATGAACCAAACAATATCATCAAACATACACCACTATGAGACCAAATAGCACATATATGAAATGATTTTGGGGACTAAAAGAACAAATCCCCTGATAACTAAGAAGCTTTGACTTAGTTTAGTAAACACATTCAACATGAGGAGTAAAGGTAACACAAAATAAGCTTAAACCGTTACATATTCCTATTCGCACATTTAACTAAGGACGGTAGGAACACACAAGAAACAAAGAACACGAACGCTACATGTACAGATTCCATGCTTAATAAAAACGGAGTAAGAAACGACAAGATAGCCAGCAAAACAAACTCGAATATTGAAAGAAATAACTAGAAATGAGCTCAAATCCACGAACTAAACAACATCTCTACAGAAATAATTTAAGATGCTAAAAGGAACTTACCTTTTTAGTAGCAGCGAGCTGGAAACACGCAAACTCGAGGATGATTTCCACCAACACAAATAACTTTCGATGAAATCCAAAGAACAATGGAGGAACGAGAAGGAAACGGGCCAAGAATCTAGACCCAAAACCTTATGACTCAAACATTAAAATCATTAACTCTTGCGCTAGTCACCTCCATTTCAACTTATATCGAATGTATTTTTCTGCGTCGCTTTGTATTCTTATCCCCCTGTGTCTTGTCTATATTTTTTTTTTTATATCCTCTGTAACTCTCTACAATGTGTATATATTTTTTACCCAAAAAAAAATCCCCCCCCCTCTAAAAACAATCTCTCAGAAACCTCTACCAAGCCACTATTTATAGAATAAATTAGGTTTTTAGACTTGGGGAGAGCGGAGGAAAATTTGAAGAAAGCTAGGGTAAAACGGGAAATCCAAATCCCCATTCAAAATCAAACTCTCCAGGACAAAGCAAGCTGTAAACGTACGATTTTTGCGGAAAAACCGGAAGAGGACAACGACGTGGACGATTGGATGAAACTCATCTTCCTTGCGCCCTGACGTGGCTCAATTTTGTGGCCACAAAGGCGATTCACATCAGGAATTCTTGTTACTGCAGCACGCAGATGACGAAAAAATGGTACAATTTTCTTCTGCTGCTTTCGCGTGAAGCTTTGTGTAGACTCCGTCTATTTGTGAACGTTGGAGAAGAGGGTCGTTGATGCTAATTCTCACGCTGTGAAGAGAACGTCCGCAGCTGCTTCGTTTGGCGTCTGTTGATCTATTGTGATGAAGAAAAGGGAATCTGGGTCGGGTCAAGGTATTGGGGTGGATCGGAGCGAGTTGGATGGGAATTAATTTAACTTTTAAAGGGAAAGAGAAAGAAAACAAAAAGTTGGGCCTGGGAGTTTATTTGGAGTGGGCTGCTGATATTGGGCTAGGATGAGCATTAATAAGGCTGTTGGGCATTAATACAAAATAAAGAAAAAGGGTTATGTTGGCCTTTAAGGAAATAGTCGAATCAAATCATACTTCGGAAATTTGACTAAAATTTAAATAAGACGAATTAATATCGACTAATTAACTAGCTTCTTAATTTTAACGAAATAAATAACTAATAGAGTAGAATATAGACCAATAGATCAAGAATATGATAATTAATTGATTAAGATAATTATCCAACTAATCAAGTAAAAACTGAAATATTTTGATACGATTTTAGAATATTCGTGAATTGTATTAACTATATACATAATTGTATGAAACCTATATATTAATAAATAAATAAATAAAAATTATAAAAAGGCCAAAACTTTAAACCCCCTTGCAAAATATTTGAATTTTATAAAAACTAAATATTTTAAATCGTTTTGAAATTAAGAAACTCATCCATTAGTTGTTATCGGGGAGGGTCAAAATTGGGTGTCAACAACTGTCCCTCATTTTACTTGGATTGATGCAAGAAATTCGAGGAAAATGAAATTGACTAATCCAATTTTGACCCACCACATTTCATCTTTAGGAAAGGAGATCTAGTACGGATTCTGGGAATTATGGTCGAACCCCGGAAATGGATTTCCTACATATCTCAGGCTATATGAGAATTCAGGCCACTTGTAGTTTGATCCGCCAGATTTAACGCACGACTTTGAAAGAATTCAAAAGTCATTTCGATACCAAATTATGAAGGGATCCAGACGCTCAAGAATAGGAATTAAGGACGAATGTTGGAATACAACCGAGTTTTCAACATTGAGCTCGCCTACATATCCTTAAATCTTAGGAATCAGGCTGTTTGTAGTTCGACTCGATCGGTTGAAAAGGAAATCTATTATGCTAGATAACCTTTGGCTCTGGACAAGTGACAAATTTAAATTGAGTATGAAAAGGAGTCTTGTAACCTCTTAGCCATGAATGTGGAGCTATTCACATCCATAGGTAAGAACTTACACGGACATAATTTCCAAAGCTCTTGGCGCATCATCACTCAGATTGGAAAGTTGCCTCCGGTAGACCAAATTTCCGGGTGCAAAAACCAAAACTGACAAAAATGAAGAAAAACCCACATGCCTTCTAATAGGGGTGTGGTTTGATTGTGGTGGAAGTCTCTCCTCTGCTCGCGTCCTAAGAGTTTGACACTCCTCTTTGGACTATGTCCCAGTTCGCTGTTAAGAAAAAGTTCCACGTTGTGCTGCATCCTTTTTGAGCTCGTCCGCACCTGTGGTTTGTTTTGTAGAATTCATCCTTTTGGATGCTCTCGACAAAGACTGAGATAAAACTCGTCAGCATAAAAAATTAATTTAAATGGGAGACAGTGTCTTTTACCGTGTTGACACTTAATCGTTCTCCTCGACATTTGACGTCAACTCGATTGGTTTGACGTAAACCAAATAAAGTTTATGTCTTATGTTTGCAATATAATCTTCGATTTACTCTTCATTTGATGTCAAAATAAATAAAAGCCGATGCAATGTTGATATTTTCTTCGTTGTTTTCGATGATTCTCTTGGCATTCACTCTTGCCAAATAAAGATGAAGTTGATGTTGAGGGGTAAATATTTCCCTTGAGATGCACGATTCCTTCTCTGACAGTGCACGATTTCTGGCGGGGCATGAATATCTTCCCGCGATGCGTGATTTCTTGCAGGGTATAAAATCTTCCCGTGATGCATAAATTCTGCGAGGTATGAATATCTTCTCGCGATGCATAATTTTTGCGAGGCATGAAATCTTCTCGCGATGCAATAAATTCCGTAAGGTATGAAATCTTCTTGCAATATATAAATTTCTGCGAGGGATGAAATCTTCTCGCGATGCATAAATTTCTGCGAGGCATGAAATTTTCTCGCGATGCATAAATTCAGCAAGGTATGAAATCTTCTTGCGATGTATAAATGTTTGCGAGGCATGAAATCTTCTCGCAATGCATAAATTCAGCAAGGTATGAAATCTTCTTGCGATGTATAAATTTCTGCGAGGCATGAAATCTTGACTCCCAATGCATGATCTTCCGCGATGCATGAATATTGACCCGCAATGCATGAATATTGACGCGATGCATGATCTTCCGCGATGCATGATCTTCCGCGATGCATGAATATTGACTCGCGATGCATGATATTCCGCGATGCATGAATATTGACTCGCGATGCATGGATACTAACTCTTGATGTCATCCTTGGTACCAAATGAAGATAGTGCTTAAATCGAGCACCATAGCGATCTTCTGGGTGCCTTCTGGATAATTCTATCGTCTAAATTGACGATAACGGTAAAATTACTTCCAGATGGTATATCGTCTTGATCGGCAACAATATAAATGACCCGTCTGGGTAATATGTCGTGTTGATCGACAATAAAATAAATAAACCTTCCGGGTAATGTATAATATCATATCTGACATTATGATGCAAATGACGTCCTTTACGGAAACCGTAAACTCTTCCTCGCTTGATTCACCTTTAAATCTAGCTGGACGTTCTTTATAGACTTCATGTTGTTGGAAATTGACTGAAATAAAAAATCATATTCCCAAGTCCCTGGTATAAGTAGTAAAATATTTCTTGCGTCCACAGGAACACTGTTAATTTGGGAGAGATTTCTCCTCCCTCGACTCCTCCATATTCATCGATCAGAGGAATTTGATGATTTCTGAGCAATATTATAAGCCTGCATCCACATAAAAATTGTTAGTTTTAAAATGGACTTATCTGTGTTGATTCTTCAGTTGTCTGCTCCTTGTCCAGCTATCTCCGATTGATCTTCCTGATCTCCCAACTCTTGATAGATAAGACAAAATATTTTATGCTAAAACAAATGAAACATAAAGGAAAATCTTTAGAAAAATAAATTTTCGAGAAGTAATATTTTGAAAAGGGGCACTGCCAAATGTCATGTCACGTCAGGCTTAGCGAACTTCTTTGAGTTTGGGTGCTCGGAGGTTTATTCTCTGGGGAGTATTCACAATCATCCAGACTGTCGATAAACCCATGTTGAAATCTTGAGGCCATCCTCAAAATTTCTGTCCCAGTTACAAGTTATGGCTTATCTTCAACTGTCGGTAAGTAAATCATGGAATTTTCGAGGTCCTCTCAAAAATTCTGTCCCAGTTGCAATTTTGAATTATTTTCAGTCTTGGCTTGCTGAGGAAAAAAAAAATTCTTGAGAATTTTTGAGACCCTCTCAAAAATTCTGTCCCAATTTCTATTGTAAAGAGGAATAGAAATCTTACGGGAGATATGACGGAACCCTTGTGGAGCCTACGTATCCTGTTGAGGTAGGAATCAGGTCAAACGTAGTTCCCCCTTAAAGGTTGACAAAATAAGAAATTTACAAAGAAACCGACCGAGGCCGACATAGGCCGCCTACGTATCTCATTCTTGAGAATTCATGTCGAACGTAGTTCAAATACAAAGAAATATCTAAAGGGATAAATGGGGTGACCGAGGCCGACATAGGCCGCCTACGTATCTCATTCTTGAGAATTCAGGTCAGACGTAGTTCGTTACAAGAGGGATAAAATTTTAAACAAAACAAATACAAGCAAAATGGAACAATTACAAACAAATGACAGAAAAACAAACTGACACTTCACACATAATATCTCTTGACAGCATCTGAGTTGATCGGTTTTGGCCACACGGTGCCATCCATTTCTGACAAGACCAAAGCGCCTCCAGATAATACCTTGCGAACCATGTAAGGACCTTGCCAATTTGGTACGAATTTTCCTTTGTACTCGTCTTGATGAGGAAAAATGCGCTTAAGTACCAACTGACCGATTTCAAAATTTCTGGCTCTTACTCTCTTGTGGAAAGCACGAATCATTCTCTGTCGATATAGTTGACCATGACAAACGGCAACCATTCTCTTCTCATCGATCAAAGTTAACTGATCAATTCTCTTGCTAACCCATTCAGCATTCCTCAACTCAACTTCTTGGATAATTCTCAAAGACGGTATCTAAACTTCAGCAGGTATGACTGCTTCTGTTCCATATACTAGCAAGTATGCAGTCGCTCCAGTCGACATTCTGACAGTCATTCGATAACCCAATAAAGCATATGGCAACATCTCATGCCAACCTCTGTGATTGTCAATCATTTTCCTCAAAATCTTCTTGATATTCTTATTGGCGGCTTCTACAGCTCCATTCATTTGAGGACGATAGCGGTCGAGTTTCGGTGAGTAATCTTAAACTGCTCAGATATCTCCCTCATCAAGTGACTGTTGAGATTTGCACCGTTGTCAGTAATAATGGATTCTGGCACTCCAAATCTGCATATCATATTGTTGCGAACAAAATCGGCTACAACTTTCTTGGTTACTGACTTGTAAGAAGCTGCTTCCACCTACTTGGTGAAGTAATCGATGGCAACCAAAATAAATCTATGTCCGTTAGAAGCGGCTGGCTCTATCGGACCGATGACATCCATTCCCCAAGCTACAAACGGCCAGGGTGAAATCATAGCATTAAGTTCGTGTGGCGGAACTCGTATCAAATCGCCATGTTCTTGACACTTATGATATTTCTGCACAAACTTACAACAATCATTTTCCATAGTCATCCAGAATTAACCGGCTCGAAGGATCTTCCTTGCCAAAGTGAGCCCATTCATATGCGTTCCACAAACTCCGACATGTATCTGTTCAATAAGCTTTGCAGCTTCAACAGCATCGACACATCTTAGAAGACCTAAGTCTGGAGTCCTCCTATACAGGATTTCTCCACTTAGAAAGAAATTGAGAGCCATGCAGCGTATCGACTTCTTTTGTTGGATGTAGCAGCTTCTGGATAAATACCGGACTCCAAATACTTCTTTATATCAAAATACCATGGTAAGCCGTCTGGTTCCGCTTCAACATGTAAACAATGGACTGGATGTTCTTTCAGCTCTATATCCAGAGGATCAATATAATATGTATCCGGATGTTTAATCATCAAAGCGATGGTGGCAAGAGCATCGGCCAACTCATTCTGTATCCTAGGAGTATGTCTGAACTCGATCTTACGAAATCTCTTGCATAACTTCTGTACATACTGTACGTAAGGTATAATCTTCAGGTTCTTCACAGCCCATTCACCTTGAACTTGATGAATCAATAAATTTGAGTCTCCAATAACCAACAATTCGTAGACACTCATGTCAATGGCCATTTTCAAAGAAAGAATACAAGCTTCATATTCAGCCATGTTGTTTGTGCAATTAAATTGAAGCTTAGCTGCCATGCGATAGTGCTGACCAGATTCTGACACTAATACTGCTCCGATACCTTTACCTTGGTGATTTGCTGCTCTATCAAAGAATAATCTCCAGCCAGGATACATTTCGGAAATATCTTCACCCACAAAAGATACCTCTTCATCGTGAAAATAAGTCTTAAGCGGCTCATACTCTTCATCAACAGGATTTTCTGCAAGATGATCAGCCAAGGCCTGTACCTTTATTGCCTTCTGAGTCACATACACATGTCAAATTCACTCAACAACATTTGCCATTTAGCTAACTTTCCGATCGGCATCGCCTTCTGGAAAATATACTTCAACGGGTCCATTCTGGAAATGAGATATGTAGTATACGAAGACAAATAATGTCTCAACTTCTGGGCAAGCCAAGTCAAAGCACAGCATGTTCTCTCCAACAGAGTGTATCGAGACGCGTATGGAGTAAACTTCTTGATTATGTAGTAGATAGCCCTTTCCTTCTTTCTTGTCTCGTCGTGTTGACCAAGTACGCATCCGAATGTACTATCTGAGACGGATAAATACAGCAACAAAGGACTCCCTTCTCGTGGAGGAACTAATACCGGTGATTGGACAAATAGTTCTTGATAGCATCAAAAGCAGTCTGACAATCTTCAGTCCACTTTGTCGGAGCGTCTTTCTTCAACAGCTTGAAAATAGGCTCACACACCACGGTTGATTGAGCTATGAATCGACTAATGTAATTCAACCTACCTAAGAAACTCATTACCTCTTTTCTCGTCTTTGGCGGAGGTAACTCTTGAATGACTTTAATCTTGGAAGGATCGAGCTCAATACCTCTTCTGCTAACTATAAATCCCAACAACTTGCCGGCTGGCACCCCAAAAGCACATTTAGCGGGATTTAACTTAAAGTTATAACGACGCAGACGATCAAAGAACTTCCTTAGATGCTTCAAGTGGTCCGAACTCTCGCAAGACTTGATTATGACGTCATCCACATATACCTCAATCTCCTTATGAATCATGTCATGAAATATGGTCGTCATAGCCCTCATATAGGTAGCACCAGTATTCTTGAGGCCAAATGGCATCACCCTGTAATGATATACACCCCAAGGTGTAATAAAAGTTGTCTTTTCTGCATCTTCCTCGTCCATCAGAATCTGATGATAACCTGCGTAACAATCCACAAATGACTGCATTTCATGCTTAGCATAGTTATCGATCAAAATATGAATATTCGGCAATGGAAAATTATCCTTAGGGCTGGCTTTGTTGAGATCCCTGTAGTGGACACAGATTATAATTTTCCCATCTTTCTTGGTGATCGGAACAACATTTGCCAACCAAGTCGGGTATTGTGTCACTTTCACCAATCGAGACTCGATCTGCTTGGTGATCTCTTCTTTGATCTTTAAACTCAACTCAGGCTTGAATTTCTGAGTTTTTTGCTTCACCGGATCGAACCCTGAATTAATTGACAGTTTATGACATACAATATCGGTACTCAACCCTTGCATGTCGCCGACTTCCCAGACAAACACATCAACGTATTCAGTGAGTAAGTGTATTAGATCCCTCTTCTGAGTTTCATTCAAGTGAACGCTGATTTTGGCCTCTTTAACGCAGTTTTGGTCTCCCAGATTTACAATCTCAGTTTCCTCTAAATTCGGTTTATGCTGATTTTCAAACTGCAGAAATTCTTCAGCAATATATTTCGGTACCTCATTTTCCTCTTCGTAATCATCCACCTCGTTGTCACCTGCCTCACTTTGTTCGTTCAGCTCGTGACATGTATTGACATTGGCAGGTTTAAAATTTATATTACTGAAACCACAAATAAACAAAGTTAGACAAATAAAAATATAGCAAATAAGTAAATAAACCAAATTTAAGTAAAAGAGGTTTTCATTCAAAAGGGAAATAATGCAAACTTTGGCTATGGCAAAGGGCCATGTTGCCTTTTTCAAACATAACGAGGGAAATTTAAAAATGCACGCCATTACGAAAATGAAAAATGGTGGGTCTCGAGCCTCTTCCGAACTACCACCGATTTAAATATGCATGAAACGATGCCTTTCTACCGAGGAGTTCAGAAAATCAAAATCAGCGTGGAGGTCCAGTTCTGCAGCATCTCTCCAGGCTCAGCATCACGAATACCATCTAGATCGACCTCTTCCTAAATAACAACATCAATCTCCTCGAAAAGGCCGCAGATTCCTTCCCCCACGTCGTCACGCTCGGCATACTCTCGGACCGGGAATGATTGATACAGATGAGGGATTGGCTTAGACAATGCTTGATCGATCTTCTTCTTCACCTTCATATTATCATCTGTGGGTATGTACCCCAGACCATATCTAGCTCCTTTGACGGGGACCGGAATATGCTCAATAATTCCTTGAGAATTTCTTCCCAATCCGAAACCTGGTTCAAAACCATTCTGCAACATCACAATGGCTATCATCTTGTACACGACGGGCATAGGAGAATGTGGGGCCAAGTCTTCACCGGTGGCATTTACAAGCTCCACCGTATAGAAATCGGTACCTCGAGACACTTCATCGATAATTGGCGCTTGTCTGCCGGAGTGACTACCTTCACCATGAATAACCAGCTCTTCGTTCTTCCAAACGAGTTTCATCATCTGATGAAGGGTAGAAGGCACAGCTCCAGCCATATGAATGAAAGGCCTTCCGAGAAGAAGGTTTTAGCTAGTATCAATATCTAAGACTTGAAACTGCGCGCTAAACTCAGCCGGACCCATTTGGATAACCAGATTTACAGCTCCCAAGGTATCTCTCTGGACCCCATCGAAGTCTCTCACGTTGACTTGATTTTGCTCCAACTTCCCCAAGTCAAACTTCAACTGCCTCAGCGTCGACAACGGACAAATGTTAAGACCAGATCCATCATCCACCAAGACGCAATTGATAACCTTTTTGCGACAGACAACAGTGATATGCATCTCCTTGTTGTGGGACTTCCCTTCAAAGGGAAATTCGTCGTCACAAAAGCTAATTCTATGCCCTCGAATAACTTGGTGGATCATAGCGGCCACGTTATCGCTGCTTGTGCCCGCGGGAACATATGTATCATCGAGTGCCTTCATCAAAGACTTCCTGTGTGATTGAGAACTCATCAGCAGGGCCCACACAGAAATCTGGGCTAGAGTCTTCTCCAAATGCTTAACAATAGAATAATCTTTCGGCTGCATTCTTCTCTAGAACTCCTCCGCTTCGCCTTCGCTTATTGGCCTTTTAGCGTGATCCTTCTTTTGACCTTCGAGAGCAAGCTCCTCAGGAGTATAACATCTACTAGATCGGGTCATACCTTGTGCAGCGGAAGTTTCAATCACGAACTTTGGCTTGATCAAAGTTTTTGATGGCACCAAGGCAACAACCTTTGCGGGTGTCAAAATAACGAACTCTTTCTTCTCTTTTATACTCAACGAAGCCACAGACCTTTCCAACTTGTCTGGGATGATTGGAGTTATCACTTTTGTCACACACCAGTCATCATCTGTCTCTATCATATTAACGTTGCTGCCTCCATGATTCCGCAACGGGTTGGTGTTGACATTTGGTGCCGCTGGTTGGAGACAGACTACCTCTTGTCAATCAAATCCTGAATTTTGTGCTTGAGGTTGATACAATCCTCAGTATCATGCCCAACATTGTTGGAATGATAAGCACATCTTTGATCAGGTCTGTAGAATTTTGAATTGACATCCACGGGTTTGGGCCCCACAGGGTGGATATATCCAGCCGCAGCCAGTCGCTCGTACAGCTTCGTTTGACTTTCCGCGAGCGCGGTGAAATTCCTTGCAGGTTTCTTCTTGAACCAAGGTCGAGGGGGATCATAACTTCCTTGTGGGGGAGGCATCTGTTGATAACCTCGGTTGTTCGGATGTGGAGCTTGATTTCTGGGATATGGATTTGTTTGATAGTTTGGCAATGGAGCTTGGTAATTTGGAGGGGAATTTTGATATAGTGGAGCTTGAACTTGATAAACAGGAAGGGGTGCTCTGTAGCTCGACTGAACGTTAGCACAGTTGGGAGCAACACCAAGATAATGAGGAGATGGAGTATGGTAGAGTGGAGGGTGATTTGGATAAGCGGGAGATGGATTTTGGTAATTTGGGGGTGGACTTTGGTATAGTGGAGCTTGGACATTCGGATTAGTGGGGGTAGCATTTTGATAAAATGGAGGATTATTGGGATGACTAGCTTGCGTGTAGCGGGCTTGGGAGGAATTTTGGGAAGGTCAAGAAAGACCTCGAGAATATGACGAGCTTCTAGGGGTTTTCTTCCCCTCATATGAAACAGCATTAATTTCTTCTATCTTCTTCTTTAACAACCCTGAAGATCCGGGTGATGCGGCTACACGGGCTATCTTCCCTGTTTTCAAACCGTCTTCAATAGTCTCACCGATCTTCACTATTTCAGCAAACTTTGCTCCAACGAACAACATAATTCTGTCATAATATTCGGGTTCTTGCACCCGCACGAACACTTCAACGATTTCTTTTTCAGACATGGGTGGCCTTACCCTCGCCGCTTCTTTTCTCCACCTGTAAGCGAATTCTCTGTAGCTCTCGGTTGATTTCTGCTTTATTTTCTCCAAAGAGTAACGATCAGGACCGATTCCTACATTGTAAGCAAATCGCTTGATGAAATCCTTTGCCAGATCATTCCAGCTGGGCCATTGTCGGGTTTCATGCGAGGTGAACCATTCAAGAGCTTCTCCGCACAGGCTTCGGCTGAAAAGCTGCATCAGCAAAGCTTCGTCCCTTCCAACTCCCACGAGCTGGTCACAGTAGGCTCTTAGATGAGCCATAGGATTTCTCACTCTCCGAAGGTGTCAAACTTTGGGATCTTGAACCCTTCTGGAAGGTTCAGACTCGGGTGAATGCACAAATCTTCATAGTTAAGTCCGGCGGTATCGGGGACGCCTTGAAGCTCTTTCATAGCCTTCTTGATCTCCTCTTTTATGTCTACTTTTGCTTCTTCCTTCGCCCTCCACTCTCTTTCCTGTTCCTCATAGTGGTCCAACTCAGAACCGTGCACGTCGTGCTTAGCATGGACAAGGATTTGGAAAGTGGTTCTTTTAGGCAAGGGTGGAGCTATGGAAGGACTCTAGGCATTTTGAGCAGCTTGGTAATTTTGGGGGTAAGTTTGAGGATTGGTGTTCTGATTTAAATGATGGTGGGATGCCTGAGGATTTAAAGTGTTCTGATTCAGATTTTGACTTTGGTTTTGCGGTGGTGGAGCGGATTGAGGTTGGGTATTTTGAAGATGAGAGGGCATTTGGGGGTGGTTATTCTGATGAGGTGGTGGAGTTTGATAAGAGGCTGAAGCATACTGCGGATTTTGGGTAGTTGAGTCTATAGCATGGGGATTCTGAGCGAGCGGCACGCCTTGAGATGGATCCACATTTGAGGAAGGAAAGTATATAGGAGGCCTTCCCTCTGTAGTATTAATAGCAAAACCCGGCAGAGGCAGATCCTGTCTCCTTTGCATTTCCATTCTCATTTCTACAATTTGCTGCATCAACTGCAGAATCAACTTGTTCTGGTCCGCTATGGTGGGTTGAGCCACCACAACATCAGTAAGACCTACTTCCTCACTATTATCTCCCATAATCGTCTTTCCTTTGTCAGAATTTTGCCCTGGGAAGGAATCTGCGGGACCTTTTGATCTAGTGAAGTAAGGATGATATGCCAGCTTAATCAACACAGATCAGTTCAAAATACCTGAGGAGGAAAACAACTCAAAGGCAGATTTGTCAGTTTGGATTCAGAATATAAAACACATAATATTACACATAGAGCAGATAAACACACAAGTTGCTATGTTTGAGGAATATCTTCAACCCACGAGTAAGGATGAAAACAAATTTTTTAACAAGCAGGAGTTTGCTTGTTTTTTAATTTGACACTGTCTCAGAAAGGCTAAATCACGTTGAGTTATGGTCTTCTGCAACTAATCTTCGACGTTCGTTGATCTGATCTTCATGTTTCCTTGTACCGTAAGGGGAGAATGAAAATTTTCAAAGATAGGGGCCGGGCCTTGAAAGGCTGCCTACGTATCTCACAAGGAGAAGTCACGCCCAACGTAGTTCGAGTAGAAAATAAAACATTGATTTTTCATTCATTCATTTAGGATGGTTACAACGGGAATTGAAAGACAACAAAGCTTTTAAAAATAACGACTACATCTCGGTCATTTTCCTTCTCATATACTGTATCAACCACGAGGAACAAACTCGACTCGAATCTTTCCCATGTTGACGAGGGATTCGAGGTCGTAGCGAAATCCAAGACATCTTGAAAGACTATGATCTATGGCATCATGATAAGCGCAAGGTTTGAAGACTTCTCCCCCAACAAGATCGAGACCTCTGTCATTATCGTGAAGGGAGGCTAAGACCCCATTCTTAACCAATTCCAAGTAGATATGCAACATAGATTCCTTGAACGGAGTGAAGTAGTGACAAACAAACTGAGTGCGCTCAATTGGCTCTGACGGATCGTAAGTGAGAACGATATCATTACCCCACATGTGAGGGATATCCCCAATGTCGATCTGGCGGCAAATCCTCATTTTGAGTCGCACGCATTCCTCCGTAGTGTGTCCTCGCTGATTTGGGTGGAAGGCACACACTTTCGAATAACTTCCTTGCTCAATAAATGATAATGACCCTTCCTCAGGTGCCCATCCAAGATGCTCATATAAAAAAGCGCAAGTCATGACCCTTGCCCCCACACATTGTGTCGGCTCGTAGGCCGGAAGAGTGATCCATCTATCTCCTCCTTTCAGACGGCATAGAAATGGAGGCTTGTAGATAATTTCCTCGTCAGTGTCCTCGCCAATCGCTCCAGGATGAGTGTCATCTCGGCCACCACTAGCCTCTTGCTCGCGGATGGAGTATTTCCCACGCATTTTCTGATGTTTGTCTATCATGTTATGGTGGAACACCTTGTTCTTCTTCCTCAATGCGGACATTCTTTCCTTTATAGCGATGAATTCCGTCATTTCCGATGTCATCTCCTCATCCAGTGCTGCATTTTTGGCTAACAGAATGGCGGTTTCTGACTCTATCCTCGCCTCTTTCGCTTCCCTTTCTTGCACCTTCAGCCGAAGCATGTCTAATTTATCACTCAAGTCCTCTGTCTCCATCTCAACGACTTGCTTCCTCTTCATCTTTGATGTCAGATCCTCATCCAGCGTCACAGTTGCAGCTCTGTAGATTGATGTGGCAACTTTGACTCTGAGTCCTTCTTCTCTGACCTCCTGGATTTCACGTGTGATCTGTTATATCTTTCTCTGCAACTTTTCTCCTTTAAGCTCTCTCTTGATACTCTTACCCTTTCCCATAGCAGTGATTTGCTTTTCTTGAGGCAGTAGAGTAACGTTTCAGAATTTGTGGTCTGGGAGGTTTCTTTTGAGTGAGAAACTTAAGACTCGAGAAACTTTGGTCGGACATTTTTGTAATAGTGACTTGTTTGTATATTTTGGATATTTCTGAAAAAGAGTGGGTTTTCGATATCCTCATTCACAGCAACACAACACACAAGCAGTTAAATAACATATATCGCGTCCTAATCATGCATGTGATCCTTTTGTTCCAAGGGTAGGCTCTAGCGAATCTGAAGGATGTATTGCATCATTTGAAACATATTGTTGCACCCCCCCAAATAACTTTAATTAACCTCATAATGTTCATTACATAATTTCAATCAAAACGGGGTACATTTTCAGGGAGGGGAATACAATGCGAATACAGATAGAAAACAATCCCACGCAGTGGAGTTAGAAGGTTGATGGCTCTGCTCCTCTTCTGGCTTTCTTTACTTCTTCGCGGATAATACACTTGCTTGTGAACACGTACGACTCAGCGAACGAAGCTTTGGAAGATGTTGGTACGACTTGTAGAGTGTTCATCTGCTCGTCCAGGGTCGCATCCAAGCGCATCAGACAAGCCCTTGTATCAGCTAATTCTTGTGACATCCCAGCCAAAACCCTCTGACTTTCTAACTCTCAGAACTGGTACTCTTGCTCCCTTTTCTGAAATTCTTGCTCCCTTTTCTGAAATTCTGCTGCCTTTGCTGAAATTCTTGCTCCCTTTGCTGAAATTCTTGCTCCCTTCGGTCCCATTCCTGCTGAAAATGATATGCATGGATTTGAAGTCTTGTCTGTACATCTTCAATTTCTCGACCTGCACGTGGTGTTGGGTTCACTACACCACACAGATCATTCTGCAACCATGTCTTGTATTCATCGACATACCCAGCTTCATATCTGTTTTCAGTCATATCCCATTTCATGTTTACACGTCCGGCCCACTCTTGGAGGATGATCTTGGCGAAAGGTATTTTGCCGCTCTCAGTGTAATCGACAATAAAAGAGCTAGCATCCCGTTGGACGGGTATGATTTGTGTTCTACCAAATTGCTGCATCACCCTAGCTGGGTTGTAAGGCTGTAATCCTCTGATGCCGGAAAGGACTAAAAATGGAAGTTTGGCCCCTTGTGATGCTATCCTCTCGGACTTGAAGTTCGGTAACATCCATTGTATATCTCCTTCTCTCAAATCATAAAATACCCTTGCCCACGCACCCTTGGTGGTATGAATTGGGAATCTGCGGATGCTTAGGTAGAATTCATAATTATCAAGGGGACTCGTCTGGCTTGGCTTGGCCAACTCTTGTGGTCGGGCACCGTCCCTTTTGCAGAGATGTTCAGTCATCCACCATTGAAGTAGAATGTTGCAACCTTGGAAAAACGAGAATCCGTTCTTACACTAACTCAAAGATCGATAAATGTCGGCCAAAATGACCGGGGCCAAACTGCAGTATTTCTTTTCTTCTTGTTTCTTACCTATCCCTCTGAACATGGCGTCCACTACCATCACGACCCGGATGTCGATATCCTTTCCTTCATCTTTAGGGAACACCATAGTTCCTAAAAGGCATACGGAGAATGCAATGGCTTGAGTTTGCCTCCAAGTACTGTGATCGTGGAATTCATTTGGAAATTGCTCGAAATAGCTATCGTGCCCCTATCTTTCGAAGAAACTCATTAGTGGTATACTTTGGGCATCCAACCAGTTAGCCTTTACCAGTAACAACGTGTCTCTCAATTCTCCGGCAGTTGGCCTATCTGGTAGGAGAATGTGATGATCGGGACACCTTTTCCTCTTGCCGCATGTTCCGATAGAGTCCAGACAATCTTTAATTTCTTCCAATATCGGTGTTATTTTGACATCTCCAAATCGAAACACCATCCGTTTGTCGTCCCAAAACCGAGTGATAACCTCGATAAACGTGGGCCAAATCTTGAAGTCCATTATCGAAGGTAAGTGACCCAGGTGAATCGAGATTTCTCTCTTTTGACAATCTTTGAGGTTATCCCACCATACACTGAGAATGTCTGGCGTCTTGGTGACCATGTTGAAATGAAGGAACTGACTCGACATCTACAAAAACATACAACTAGTTAATTGCCACCCCCCACGATACAACAAACATTTAAACGCGCAATACATCCTTCAGAACATACAAATATGATCGTCCTATCGAGCCGTGGGCTCTTTGTACTCAAGGTGGTCTTTCTAATGGGCCCAACACTCCTTGGGTGTTGGGTCGTCTTAGGCCAATGCGCTATTTTTCGAGATTGGGTTTCGCTCTATCTTAGTTTAACTAAGAGTGGGTTGTATTTAGAGTGGAAAGGGTAACCCAAGAGGACTACTTGGGCTGGGACAGCTAACGATCGTTGACTATCAAGTAGCCAACTACACTCGTCAGGGTGCCCCAAGAAAATATTTGGTTAATGAACGACTGCGAACCCGCATAATCGTCCTTTAGTGGAAATGAAACAATTGTCGTTTGACGGAATTATGATATGCCATGAATGCAACAGTTCAATAAAGCAATAAATAAACAGATAAACAGTTAACTCACATAGCCAAAATACGTTAGTTTTAAGGTTAGAATCTTCCAAAGCTTCCCAGCGGAGTCGCCATTTCTGTTTTATCGAAAAAGGAAAAATATTATTTTTGTAAGAATTTCGACTTTTAGAGTCGCCACTTAATTTTTGAGAAAAATCAAGAAAACTCGTTTTCAAAAGACTTAAACAGCTAAAATTATTTTTGAAAACATTTAAAGGGTTTGGGGATTCATATTAACGTCTTAGGAAGGTTTTGAAAGCACCTAAAACGTTCCGCTAACCTACGGTTATCCAACAACTAATTATTTGGCTAAGGATTACAATTGCGATAAAAATACTCTTTAGAGTTTGTTTGAAATAATGAAAGCCAAAAATCATTTAAGATTGTTCTGAAAGTGAAAATTTATTTGTCTAAGTGAATTTTAATTTGTAAACTCCTTTAAAGATTTTTACTTGATTTAATCGAGTCTTTAAAACCAAAGTGGCGTTTTGCGGGGGTTCGAATTCTTCTAACCTTAAGCTAACGACAAACAAAACAGTTAAATAATTAAAGACAAGTAAGGAGAGAGAGGGAAAGAGATTTGGGTCCAAATCCGGGTTCTGTTCGCCTTGACCGGTTTTTGAACCCACCTGTTTTTGGTTTTTGACCCATTTGCTTTTTGGGTTTCGACCCATTTTCTTTCGTACCTGTCCTAGACTAAGAAAATAATTAATACTAAATAAATAGAGTAAAGTAAAAGACGACAAGGGCTTATGCCCGAAAATAGATACAATACGAAATGCAAAAAAAATAAAATGGGTCTTCTAATCTATCTTCTCTGACTTTCTTCAATTCTATAAATCTCGGGACCCGTCCATCGGCTTAATGGGTTGACTTGAAAAGAGGAACTTTGAGCCTTCAAGGTTCTTCCAAAATGCAAGGGAAGATGATGGGAGTTCGTAGTGAACTCGGATGAATTTCACATGTATAAAATAAAGGTAAGGATTAGCGTACAAAATAATAGAAGGAATGATATATAGTTTAAACAAGGCAAAACCCAATTAAAATGACATTCACTTGAGAAATTCAAATTTAGCCAAAACAGACAACCCCAAAAGACCGAATGAACCAAACTATCGACGCCAAAGTTGATAAGCAAACTAACACTAAACCGTAGTATACAATATATAGATATAAATATACATTCACTTTAGGGAAGCTTGCACAATTCCAGAGAATATATATCCATCAGCCCACAATGGGTTCAAAGTATCAAGAGGACATATGTAGCATGAATATTAGACAAAATAATTTATGACCCAAGTCCAATTTTAACGTCAACTCTAATTCATCATGCTAAAAAAAAGCATTAGAGTAAAGCAGCAAACCACAAATTCAAAAGGAAACTACTATATATTATTTTATTTTACTTTTAAAAAAAAATTCGTTTCACACAAATCGCACAACAATCATCTTTATTCAATTCAACATTTTTAAGACACAAGAGGAAAAACAAGCGGAACATTTAGGAATCGGCATGGTTTGTTAACAATTTCGGATAAACGGGTGATCTAAACAACTGGTTATACTTATGTTAGATAATTTTGAACTCTACTACGATTAAAACTAGGACTAGACTGTTGCAGCTATTCAAGACGAAGGTAAAACTATGTCGAATCAAACATGAATCCCAATAAAAAAAAACTACTTCCGTATTATCGACGACAAATAGGATAAACCAAACAAACCCGCGAGGAAAGGCTGAACATTAGACCACGAGATGATATGCTAACAAAGGCAACTTGTTTTCAAGCCATTTCACTCATACCAAAACCAAACTAAACATCATATGTGATCCACACAAAAAAAAACTTTACAGATCAAAGGAAGACTTTAGTAGGCTGCCTAGATGAACCAAACAATATCATCAAACATACACCACTATGAGACCAAATAGCACATATATGAAATGATTTTGGGGACTAAAAGAACAAATCCCCTCATAACTAAGAAGCTTTGACTTATTTTGGTAAACACATTCAACATGAGGAGTAAAGGTAAAACAAAATAAGCTTAAATCGTTACATATTCCGATTCGCACATTTAACTGAGGACGGTAGGAACAAACAAGAAACAAAGAACACGAATGCTACATGTACAGATTCCATGCTTAATCAAAACGGAGTAAGAAACGACAAGATAGCCAGCAAAACAAACTCGAATATTGAAAGAAATAGCTAGAAATGAGCTCAAATCCACGAACTAAACAACATCTCTACAGAAATAATTTAAGATGCTAAAAGGAACTCACCTTTTTAGTAGCAGCGAGCTGGAAACACGCGAACTCGAGGATGATTTCCACCAACACAGATAGCTTTCGATGAAATCCAAAGAACAATGGAGGAACGAGAAGGAAACCGGCCAAGAATCTGGACCCAAAACCTTATGACTCAAACATTAAAAGCATTAACTCTTGCGCTATTCACCTCCATTTCAACTTATATCGAATGTATTTTTCTGCGTCGCTTTGTATTCTTACCCCCCTGTGTCTTGTCTATATTTATTTATTTTATATCCTCTGTAACTCTCTACAATGTGTATATATTTTTTACCCAAAAAAAAATTTCCCCCCCTCTAAAAAAAATTTCTCAGAAACCTCTACCAAGCCACTATTTATAGCAGAAATTAGGGTTTCAGACTTGGGGGAGAGCGGAGGAAAATTTGAAGAAGGCTAGGGTAAAACGGGAAATCTAAATCCCCATTCAAAATCAAACTCTCCAGGACAAAGCAAGTTGTAAAAGTACGATTTTTGCGGAAAAACCGGAAGAGGACAGTGACGTGGACGATTGGGATGAAACTCATCTTCCTTGCGCCCTGACGTGGCTCAATTTCGTGGCCTCAAAGGCGATTCGCATCTGGAATCCCTGTTACTGCAGCACGCAGACGACAAAAAAATGGTACAATTTTCTTCTGCTGCTTTCGCGTGAAGCGTCGTGTAGACTCCGTCTAATTGTGAACGTTGGATAAGAGGGTCGTTGATGCTACTTCTCACGCCGTGAAGAGAACGTCCGCAGCTGCTTCGTTTGGCGTCTGTTGATCTATTGTGATGAAGAAAAGGGAATCTGGGTTGGGTCAAGGTATTGGGCTGGATCGGAGCGAGTTGGATGGGAATTAATTTAACTTTCTGAAATTTGGTTAAAGGGAAAGAGAAAGAAAACAAAAAGTTGGGCCTGGGAGTTTATTTAGAGTGGGCTGCTGATATTGGGCTAGGATGAGCATTAATAAGGTTGCTGGGCATTAATACAAAATAAAGAAAAACGGTTATGTTGGCCTTTAAGGAAATAGTCGAATCAAATCATACTTCGGAAATTTGACTAAAATTTAAATAAGACGAATTAATATCGACTAATTAACGAGCTTCTTAATTTTAATGAAATAAATAACTAATAGAGTAGAATATAGACCAATAGATCAAGAATATGATTATTAATTGATTAAGATAATTATCCAACTAATCAAGTAAAAACCAAAATATTTTGATACGATTTTAGAATATTCGTGAATTTTATTAACTATATACATAATTGTATGAAACCTATATATTAATAAATAAATAAATAAAAATTGTAAAAAGGCCAAAACTTTAATCCCCCTTGCAAAATATTTGAATTTTATAAAAACTAATTATTTTAAATCGTTTTGAAATTAAGAAACTCATCCATTAGTTGTTATCGGGGAGGGTAAAAATTGGGTGTCAACACCTAACGAAATAGAAAGATACAACTATAAATTTGGATATCACGACAAGTACAATAATTAAGGTAACTGGGAACATAGTCCTACTACTTACTTGCTCATTTAACCACTCACTAAATGTATCAAAATGCACACGATCAAGTTGATGTTGTGTTCAACGACGCTTACGATGTGATCTTTTGATTTCAGCAAGATGTTCTCTGTTCATGTGACTCATATATCAAGTTTGTTAACAAATTAATTAATATACACTTAATAAACAATAGATATAACACTTACTTTTTATAACTTTCAACCACCTCTGACTCACAATTTACAAGCACATGTCGATGTGCTTGCAATAATGTTATATCATCCATTTCATATACATCTACTACACCGTATGACTCTCCAATGGTTGGAAAAAGGCATTTGTCTTTACAAGTCTCATTTTCATTCTCATCATTGCATCTTCTTGAAAAATAAGACCTTGAATCTCCATCCTCTAAATATCGTGAGCAAAATTTTAAACATTCATTTGCTATGTATGCTTCTGCTATTGAACCTTCAGGACATGCACGATTACGAACATATGATTTTAGAGTACCCAAGTACCTATGAAATAAAGTAATGTTATTACTTTTATATTATTATATTTAACAACTAGAGATATATCTAATAAAGAGCCAGTGATAATCTTCATACCTCTCAATTGGGTACATCCAGCGATAATGTACTGGAACCGCAAGTTTAGCCTCAGTTGCTAAGTGAGTAACCAAGTGTACCATAATAGTAAAGAATCCGGGGGGGGGGGAGAGAGTTTCTCCATAGTAGACAATATTTCTGAAATTTTTTCTTCAAGTAATTTTAACTCTTCCCGTTTTAGAACTTTGTTACATAAAACAAGAAAGAATGTGCATAGTTCAATTAAAACAGACTTAACTCTTTTATCTGTGGATTTTCGCAATGCAAGAGGAAGAAGTTCTTGCATTATAACATGGCAATCATGAGTTTTTAGTCCAGATATCTTTCGCTTGTGAATCCAACGTGAGATATTAGAGGCATAGCCATGTGGAAACTTAGCATTTTGTAGTACTTCATAAAACATTTCTTTTTCATTTGAAGATATAGAGAAATAAGTAGGAGGAAGATATGCTTTCCCACTAGCTCGATATTTCGTCCATAAGCTTGGGCTTATTTTCATCTCCTTCAAGTCCAACCGTGCTTCAATTTTCTCTTTTGACTTTGTACCAAGACCCAATAGTGTAAATAATATGTTATCACAAACATTTTTTTCTATGTGCATTACATCAAGATAATGGCGCACCAAGTTATACTCCCAATAAGGAAGATCGAAAAATATGCTCCTTTTTTTCCATGTATTTTTCTTCACCCCACTTACCTCTTCACTTGACTTGCCTAGTGTAAACTTTATATCTTTAACTTGATCCAGCACTTGTGACCCAGATATTCTGCGAGGTGCAGATCTTGTTTCCTTAGTTCCATCAAATGATTTTGCATCATTTTGATATTAGTGTCCAGACTTCAAGAAACGTCGGTGCCCCATAAACAAAATTTCTTGCCATGTTTGAGTCATTTAAATTGAGTATGTATGTTGCAAGAAGGACATGCAAACCGACCAGAAGTGCTCCGTCCAGAAAGATTACCATATGCTGGAAAATCACTTATAGTCCACATTAGAGCTGCTCTCATTTAAAATGTCTCTTTTGTAGATGCATCGTACGTTTCTTTCCCAACACTCCATAATTCATTTAACTCTTCTATTAATGGTGGCAAGAAGACATCAATATTATTTCCAGGTGATTTTGGTCCAGGAATAAGTAAGGACAAAATAAAGAACTCTTCTTTCATGCACATCCATGGTGGAAGATTATATGGCATTAAAATCACTGACCAAGTACTATGAACTGTTCGCATTGTGCCATATGGATTAAATCCATCAGAATCTAATCCCAAGAGAACATTGCGAGGATCTCCCTCAAATTCAGGATACCTACTATCAAAACTTTTCCAAACATCAGAATCTACCGGATGTCATAGAATCCCATCTTTGTTTCGCTTTTCATGATGCCATCGCATTACATTAGAAGTTTTTGAAGACATAAATAATCTTTGTAGTCTTGGTTTCAAAGGAGAATACCTTAAGACCTTGGCTGGAATTTTCTTTGCATTATTTTTCCATCTAGAAGCTCCACAAATTTTGCATTCATTGACATCCACACCGGCAAACTCTTTTCTAAAAAGCATACAGTCATCGGGACAAGCATGAATCTTTTCATACTTTAAGACCAAACCTTCAACTATCTTTTTGGTCTCATAGAAAGAAGGAGGTAAAGTTTCCCCTTCTGGCAACGCATCCTTTAATAGTTCAAGCAGAAAATCAAAAGATTCATTTGACCATTTGTACATGCATTTTGTACGATAAATATGTAGAGAAAGGGACAATTTGCTGAACTTATTACATCCAGAATATAGTTCTTCATTTGCCTCCTTCATTATTCGTTCAAATTTATCAATCTCTGGATTTGTTTGGATTCCAGACGTAGAAGCATTATTTTCTAGTATGTGTGGCTCCATCTCGGTCGTTTCATTGACATCAATATCGATGGATTGTGTACAACCTCCAAGGGCATCATGTATCATTCCTCTCATATCATCACCTCTGGCTGGAATTACTTACTTGAGTATTGTTGGATCTATTTAGAGACTCTCCGTGAAAAAACCAAGTATCATATGATAGCAAAATTTCATTAACCACAGGATGATCATATGTTGTATCCCGATCTATTTGATGAAAAAGCACACATTTTGTACAAGGACAGGCAATTTTGTCTCCATCTTGTTTTTCAAAAAAAGGCATGATTTATAAAATCCTTGACTCCAGCCAAGTATTCTTTACTAACTCTATCACAATACGTCCACTTTTTATTTCTAAGATTGTCCATAAAGTTGAATATATTCTTTGTTTTAACAATTATAGTAAGAACTAAAATTACATTAGTAAAAAGCGGTGGAATAAATCAATATGTAATTGCATATCTCGAAAGATGTCCTAACTGGCTTATATGTCATGGTTAGAAATAAAGTTATGACTTACATAGACAACTCAAATGGGGTGCACAAACGGACCAGATTATGTGTTATGTGGCATGAACCTGAGAATGTTGAAACTGTTTTTTTATGTGACGATTTAATAGTATCATTTAGTCTCAAATTTTATAAGATGCCTAAGGGTTTCCCATATGTCTATGGGCTGGTCTTATCAGGTTAGCTTGGCTAGACAAAATGTTAGAAGAAGTTCTACTTAAGCTGAAATCTTAATTAAATTATACTAACAGATTTTGTCTACCATTTATTGTTATAAAGTAACCATCAAGTTAAAATTTTAAGAAGGGTTGTTCAAGATATTCATGTTCGAGAAGAAATGACAGAACCTACATGCAATTTTGTAGCTCCTACTTTCAGGTTTAAGCATTTTATAGTTTAAGTATTTAGAGCTTTTGATTGTAATACACTTAAGGATTACGTAGATTGTTGTTGTGGGGCGACAACCTAACCAGATTGTGACCTGATTGCATGCTAATTAGCAGGAACCTAAGACAATCAAGCACCTTTTCTTTAAGTGCCAAATTATTTCTACCATTTGGTTTCGACTTCGATGATTCCTAAGGGTATACTGATTGTCTATGGACTGATCTACTGAGGTTAGTTGTGCTATAAAAAATGCTAGAAGCAGTTCCAGTTAAGCTGGAATATTAATTATATTGGTAATAGATTTTATCTCCAGTTATGATTAGAAAGGAACCATCAAGGTAAAGCTTGGCTAGTTTAGGATATTCTAAGAAAGGTTGTTCAAGATATTCATATACAAGGAGAAATGACAGAAACAACATGATTTTTCAGCTCCTACTTACAGATTTTAGTGTTTGACTATACCAGTAGTCAAAGCTTCAAATTATAATACACTTAAGGCTTACGTAGGCAGCTGAAATAGAGTGTACAAACTGACCTGACTGTGTGTTATGTATAAGGAACCTGAGATGATTAAACATTTTTTCACTAAGTGTTGATTTGCTGCCATTGTTTGGTCTAAAGTATTACGATGACTAAGGGTGTGTCGAATATCTATAGGCTGGTATGATAAGGTTAGTTGGGCTACACAAATGATGAAAGAATCTGTAGTTAAGTTGGCATATTCATTATCTTTAAAGCAGATTTTACTTGTTCACGTAGACCTTAACGTGATTCAACTGAATCACTTTCTCGGGCTGAATCTTACGAGATGACACTAATTTGATTTGATTCGTCTCAAGGAAAAACACAGAATATATAGACTCCGTTAGAAAACCTAAAGTTGAAATAGTTGTGAAAACTTGCAGACAAGACTGAAAATCAAGTCATTGCCAGTCCTCTAGAGATAACCCTTCACCCAAAAATCTGAATATTTTAATGTACATAACACCTTTTAAAATCAACCCTATACCTAGAATTATTGCTTGAGCCTATGCATATTTTCACATTTAAATTCGTTCCCCACTCTAAAGGACACAAGACTTTTAGCTACATGGACTTCTTGTTTATGACTTATTTGCTGGTAGCTGTTTGGATGTTCAGTACAATGATGTTGCAGTTGCTCTTAACTTATTTTTCTCTTAGAAGTGCAGTAGTAAGAATGTTACAGAGTGGAATCCAGGGCTTAGTTCAAGTGGAAAAGGTTGAGGGACTTGTGACTTAGGTCACAAGCTTTCCCTGTGCCATGAGAACTAAGCTTGGTATAAAGTAGAAGAAGGGCATAGCAGGGGGAGGGGCAGTTATACACAACTTTCGCAGGCTGAGGTTGGTCCTAAAGATAGAGCCTAGATGGATTTCTCAGTCAACAATTAAAGTAAAATCTCTAATGACTAATCTACTACCTAATGGATGATAATAGTAATGCTGAAATTATATGTCGTTACAACTCTTGCTCGAGCTTTAGTTGGTATAAATGGGCTGCAGCTAATTTCTAAAAACATAGAGGCTATAGGTGTTGTTTTAATATTCCTCAAGTAAGAAAGTCCCTTAGGAATTCATATGAAACAAACCTCACTTTCAAACATGAAGGCCAAAATACAAACCAAACATAATCAAAGAATCTACAAATTTGATAATTCTCATAAAAACATCTGAAATTGACAAAGTCAAAGGTATTGATACTAAATCATTACCTATAGTTATAACGTGTTTATACTTGAGAGACATCAAATAAAATTGAATTACTAAATAGTGATTTGCGACAGTTCAAAATATATAAATATTGTCTTCGGACTTACCATAGATCAGTAACCTAAAGGTATGTAATAAAAAGAACTAATTGAACATTTCGCATCTACATAAAATAAGATTGCTATGACTGATGTTTTCAACAATTTAAAATCATGATTTCAAGTATTTAATATGAGTATAAAAACAGAGAGTTTATGGACTCATAACATAGGTCCATATAATTGCTAAACTTGAATTTTAAAAGAAGGGATCTTTACTCACAATCAAAACTGCCAAAGATCACAAACACATGAAAACATACATTTACGAATCAGATCACTTAGAAATCACAATTGATACCTAAAAACTGATTAGTTCATCAAGTATTTTCTATTTTTTCCCTGTTAATGTTTAAGTATTGATTAATGAAGATAGAATAAAATTACAAGCTGAATATTAACTAACGATCTAGAGAGCAACAAATATTATAGAAAATCATAGAAACAAGAGTTGAGTGGTGCAATTTACATACCTTAAATTTTCTAAAAACTTGTTGTTGTACTGCGCTATGCTGCTGGATGTCGTTTATGTTAATGAGATATATGTCGTATGTGAGTCTTAATATGTGTTTAGGGTCAGGAATCCTTATTTGCCTGGGAGATATTTTAAGTAATCTTTTCCTTATTTGTGTAGGAGAGCTTTTTAGGGTCGTAAAGTGTTGGAAAACCTTTTTCTCTAGGATTTTGAGAAAAGCAAGCGTAGGAAATTTTTAGAACTGGCGGGAGTTCTATTTTTAGAAAAGAAAAAGATCTTTTGCGGCTATTCGTTAAAACGGCTACTAAAAATATACTTATTGGTGGCCATTATACATAATCCTTTGATTGTTTGCCCTGCGTAAATACATTAGCGGCAATTACCTGATTGCCGCAAAAAAATTGCCGCTAAAGTTCATTTCCATGACGTTTTGACTCTAAAACCTCCTAAATTGCTTATAAACATTATTTTAGGTCTTAAAACAGTGTTACAAGTCTTGGCTACACATGTGAGGCTCTAGATTAGGTCATGAACTTTCAGAGTTTTACATTATCCCCCCTTTCCTCAAAGAACATTCATTCCCGAATGACACTAAAAATCTCTTTATAGGGAGAGGATAGACTCAATACTAGCAGCCCAACCAGCAACAACATATTATAACATGAGTTACAACTCAAATCAACATAACAACATGACATTTACACGTAGCAACTCAAATAACAATTTACACATATAAGAGCTCAACATGACAACATGAGGAATTTCCTTCTCAAAAACAACATGAGCTCAACATGATTATCAAGTCACTCGTGCCAAAACATCTTATAACACATCAACATACTCATTATTATTTCATGAAGGCAACAATAAAGCAAATACACAAATAAGTGAAATTCAAGCAAAGCGTGCATTTTTCCATGAAAACTCATCTTAGCATAAAACTTTTACTATAATTATGCATATTTTTGCAAAACAAGTCAAATTCAAATTACTCATTATTTTCATTATTAATAGGAACAACTAACCTTAGTTAGGAAAAAGATAAGGATAACGGGACTTCATGTCTGCCTCGGCCTCCCATGTTGCCCCTTCAACTAGGTAGTTTCTCCATAACACCTTTACGGAGGCCACCTCCTTGTTCCTCAACTTCTTAACTTGTCGATCTAAAATTTCCACCGAAACTTCTTCATAGGAAAGGTCCTCATCCACACCAAGCCCTTAAATAGGAAGTATGGACACGGGATAGCCAATGCGCTTCTAAAGCATGGAAACATGGAATACCGGATGAACCGAAGATAGTTCACTAGGTAATCTCAACTCATATGCGACCTTTCCGACCCATTGTAAAACCTCATAGGGATCCACAATCGGGGACTTAACTTTCCCTTTTTGCCGAATCTCATCACCCCTTTCATAGGTTAAATCTTCAAATACACCTTATCACCTACTTCAAATTAAAGATCCCTCCTTCTATTGTCGGCATAAGACTTTTTCCAACTATAGGACATTTTCAACCTATCCCTTATAACACGAACTTTATCCAAAGCTTCATAGACTATTTTGGGACCAAGAAGTGAGGACTCACCAACCTCAAACCACCCAACCGGAGACCTACATCTCCTACCATAAAGTGCTTCAAATGGAGCCATCAAAATACTCGAATGATAGCTATTATTATAGGAGAACTCAATCAACGGTAAGTGATTTTCCCAATTCCCTTTAAGAGTGTATTACACAAGCTCTTAACATATATTCAAGGTTTTGAATTGTACATTCCGCTTGACCATCTGTTTGGGGATGAAAAGTGGTGCTTAAATTTACTCGTGTACCCAACCCTTTTTGAAACGACCTCCAAAATCTAGATGTGAATTGTGCGCCCCTATCCGATATGATGGATAACGGAATACCATGAATACTCACAATATCATCTATATAGATCCTTGAATAATCCTCCGCCGAGTAAGTGGACTTGACAGGGATAAAATGAGTGGATTTTGTCAATCTATCAACTATCACCCAAATTGAGTCATTTTGCCTCTTAGTCCGAGGTTACCCAACTATGATGTCCATGTTAATTTCCTCCCACTTCCAAGTGGGAACACCCATTTATTGAGTTAGACCACTAGGCTTTAGATGCTCGGCTTTCACTTGTTGGCAATTCGGACACCTAGCTACTAACTCTGCTATGTCCCTTTTTAAGACATTCCACCAATATACTTCTCTAAGATCATAATAGATTTTGGTGGAACCCAAATGGATAAAATATCAGGAACCATGAGCCTCCTCCAACACCCTATTCCTCAAATAATAATAATCTAGTACACACAATCTATCTTGGTACCTTAGCACACAATCCCCCCTTGGGAGAATGACTCATTTAACTTACTAAGCACCGATTTCTTCAACTCCATCAATAATAGATAAAGATGTTGTTTAGACTACACCTCTACCACTAAGGATGACTCGGAGTTATAATGCACCACAAAACCACCATTTGGGGAATTTTCCAACCGAACACCCAATCTAGCTAACCTATGAACATCTTTCACTAGGTCTTTCTTCCCTTGTTCAACATGAGACACACTACCCATGGTAATAAACCTTAAAGCATCCGCTACCACATTAGCTTTGTCGGGGTGGTAAAGAATACTCATATCATAATCTTTCAACAATTCTAACAATCTACTTTGACGGAGAGTCAACTCATTTTGGGTAAACACACATTGAAGACTCATGTGGTCGGTATACATATCCACATGAACACCATACAAGTAATACCTCCATATTTTTAGAGCAAACACCAAGGTCGCTAATTCAAGATCATGAGTTGGATAATTTTCTCATGCACTTTGATTTGTGTAGAGTCATAGGCTAATAACTTCCCATGTTGCATAAGGACACAACCCCAACCCACTCGGGATGCATCACAATATATGACAAAACCCTTGGTACCCTCCAATAAAGTCAACACCGGAGCGGAGGTAAGACTATATTTCAACACTTGGAAGCTTCTTTCACAAGCCTCCGACCACTCAAACTTCACACTCTTTTGAGTCAAGGTAGTCAAAGGAGAAGCAATGGACGCAAACCCATCCACAAACCTCCTATAATACCCGGCTATACCCAAGAAACTTCTAATGTCGTTTAGAGTCAATGGCATAGGGCAATTCTTAACCGCCTCGATTTTCTTTGGATTGACCTTAATACCCTCACTAGAGATGATATGACCAAGAAACGCCATCGATCTCAACCAAAACTCACACTTGCTAAATTTGGTAAATAATTGGTGTTCCTTAAGGACTTGTAATACCACTCTCAAATGGTCCATGTGTTCACCCTCATTCTTCGAATATACCAAGATATCGTTAATGAAGACAATGACAAAGGAATCTAGGTAATTTCAAAACACCCTATTCATTAGGACATAAAAGCCGTCGTGGCATTAGTGATACCAAAGGGCATTACTACGGACTCATAGTGACCATACCTAGTTCAAAAAGCCATCTTAGGTACATCCTCACCTCTCACCTTTAATTGGTGATACCCCGGTGTGAAGTCAATCTTAGAAAAGTAGCTTGCCCCTTGGAGTTGATCAAACAAGCCATCAATCCGAGGGAGAGTATACTTGTTCTTAGTGGTGACTATATTGAGTTGGGGATAATCAATGCACATTCTAAGGTACCCATTCTTCTTTTTTACAAATAATACAGGAGCACCCCATGGAGAAATACTAGGTTGAATGAAGCCTTTATCAAGTAAATATTTGAGTTGACTCTTTCAATTTGGCCGGAGCCATCCTATAAGGAGGAATTGAAATGGATTTGTATCCGGTAATAAGTCAATACCAAAAATCATTTCCCGTTCGGGAGGAATTCTTAGAAAGTCATCGGGAAAGACTTTTGAAAATTCTCTCACCAGGGGACCGACTCAATAGGAGGAGTTTTGGAGTCTAGATCTTTGACTCTGACAATATGGTACAGAGACCCTTTAGAGGTCATTTTACAAGCTTTTAAACAAGAGATGATACGACCTCTAGGAATATAATTACCCCCTTTCCACTCTAAGATGGGTTCATTTGGAAAATTGAACTTAACTACCCTTGTCCGACAATCAATGGAAAAAAACAAGCATGCAACCAATCCATTCCCAATATGACATCAAAATCAACCATATCAAGTTCTACCAAATACACCCATGTAACTCTATTGGGCAAAGATATAGGAAAAATCCTAAAGACTCTTCTAGCCACAACGGAGTCACCCACCGGGGTGGTAACCGAAAAAGACTCAATCAACACATCGGGTAGAACATCAAACTTTCTAGCTACTAGAGGAGTAACAAATGACAAAGTATAACTGGGATCTAATAAAGCATAATCATCAATACAGAAGACTTGTAACATACTGGTGACCAACGGTAGACTCCTCTTGCTCACCCCTAGAGCGGAGAGCATAGAAGTGGTTCCTCTTTGGAGGTCCGGAAATAGTGCCACTAGCTTGAGCTTGACCACTTCCCTTCTCTTGAATCCTTATATTAGGGAAATACCTAACCTTGTGTCCACTCTTGCCACACCCAAAGTCCGTCCCAACTAGAAACTCACCCCAATGTTTCTTACCAAACTTGGAACAAGTTGGTTTGATAGGTGAATTCCCACTTCTTGCCTTTTGGGACTTAGAGTTAGACACCCTATCTTTGTTATACTTGGGAAAGTCGGAAAAAACTTGGTTGGAAACCCTCTTCTTGAACCTAGGATTGTCTTGCATCTCAAGCCTACCCTTGGAAGTACCTCCCTCATATGACTTGGCCCTATTAAACTCCCTATTCTTCCCCTTGAGTGGAGTCTCCTCAACTTGTTGAGCATGCACCATCAACCTAGAGATATCCATGTTGTCATGGAGCATCACCGAACGCCACTCTTCAACCAAATAATCGGACACCCCCGTGATAAAGAGATTTATTTCATCCCTTGGGTTAGACACTAAGGCAGGTGCATATTTGGAAAATTGGTGAACTTCAAGGAGTAATCTTGCACACTTATCCCTCCTTGATGAAGGTTGATGAATTCCTCCACTTTGGCCTCCCTTTTCACCCTAGGGAAGAACCTATAAATAAAAGCCTTTCTAAACATCTCCCAAGTGATAGTACCCGCTCTCAAGGCCCTATTGTCTATCCATTGGGTATACCAAGTTTGAGCTACATCCTTGAGTTTATAGGAAGCTAGCTCGGCCTTTTCATTCGAAGTTGACCCCATAGCATACAAGATTTTATAGATCTCATCAAGAAAGTCTTGGGGATTTTCATTCACCTTTGAACCGAAGAACATTGGAGGGTTCATCCTTGTGAAGTCCCTCAAGAGAGAAGCCACAGTGCTAGCATTTTGTTGAACACGGGGTCCAACCTCCATAATTGCTTGAGTCGTCATGGATTGAGCTTGAGTAGCTAACGCTTGTGCTTGGGTAGTCATAGCTTGAGCCAAGGTAGAAAAATGTCGCCCTTATCTCTCCATTTGCCATAGGTGGAGAAATGACCAGAGCTTGGGCACTTTGAGGAGCTTGCATGTCATGTGGAGGAGCTTGTCTATCTTGGGGATGAACTCCCGCATTAGCCAAACCTTCCTCCATTCTTCTTGTAGTTGAACGTCATGTAGTCATATCCTATATACACAAGAAAAGGAATATAAGAGAAAGGACATGGCACGACTTTCAAGATTACCAACAAATGAAGATTCCTAAGAGTCACATAGCCTCTTATTCATAAGTGTGGAGCGCTTAACACCCATGAACAAGAGTCTATGTAAATGTGGTTCAATAAGACATCAACCTAACATTACTTTAACCTCATGCTCTATACAAATTTTGTCACGACCAGGGAGCTCCCCCTAGACATAACGGTGTCGTCGTCCTCGGAGAGAACTTAGACAAGCCTCTTAGAATTCGTCATAACATATCATAGGTTAAAAAGTTCGAAAAATTAAAACTTTTCTCATATATACATAGTGGGGGTTACATACACCTCTTGCATAATACATATGTGGAGTTTACATAGACTCCTCACATAGGAAGCTTACATAGGCTTCTCACATAAGCAACATAACCAATATAAGAAAAGATAGTGTAATAAGATCATCTCGTATAACACCATCTAAAGCGAAATAGAAAAATTCGGGCATAGACAAATCAATAATTGCCACATAGGGCTTACAACAATATCTTGAATAATAAAAGTGAAATGAATGTCTTTAACTATAGCAAGTAACATAGGTAGAATAAGGAACGCATCATCCTCGGATCTTGAGGACCTACCCATACTTGGAGAAAGATATTCAAGCCTTCTTCAAGGTAGCATCAATACTTCAACGGCCCGAACCTACATTGTTTGGGATAAGGGAAAGAATATGGGTTAGTACACCACTTGTACTAAGTATGAAAACATATGCACGCACAAGCTTGTAAATCATGCATAAAGGGACATTTTACTCAAAATCATGCTAGTCACTTTTGAAAGCCTTAATGCACAAATAGGAGCACAGACAATCCAAAGACCATATAATCATCAAGACAAGTCCATATACATCACAAGACCAACATCGTCATAATAAGTCAAGTCAACATGGACAATATCACATTAGAGTCATATAGTTCAACCATAACATTATAATAACAATTCATGTATAAGAGTTCATACTACCTCAACATTTCCAAGATTGTTACCCTTAACCCATTACCAAGCTTACAACTGCAATGACCAAGTGAAGTCCCATAACCCCACTTAACCAAGTAAACCAATAAAGGATCATAAGTAATGCCTAACTTCACATGATATAGCATCAAGAGTAGTCATCATCATATATAACAATATAGACAATAACATGTTCATAAGTGAAACAAACAACATATAAGATCATCATATGTAAAGTCCACATATGCATATAATTTACTTTATAAGAACATAAGAACAACCTCCTAGGACTTCCCTCGGTCCAACTAGTGCAATGTATAGGTAGAGTCCCATACCCCTACCTAGACTAAGTCAAACCCGTTAAGTCACCCTAGTAAGTGTCCACTTTATTACATCATTTTACTTTCGGGAACAATTTCCTTAACCGACATAGACCACATGAGCTAAATGTGGAATCCAATGTGATGAAACCCTACACCGAAAGAAGGAAGACTACTTGTCAAGGTAGTACCAAAACATGAACATAGCATTCTAGGTGGATCCACTAGCTAGTATTCCTATGGGGCCAACATTGTTCAAGAACTAGGGATTTACTTGAGACCCTCTTTATGCACAATTTCATTGTATTCTGTTTCTCATGAGAACCTTTGTGAACCCACCTTCCCACATTGGAAAAGAACACCTCTCATATCAAGTTTACTCGGTTCTAGGCTAAATTCCCTTTTTGAAATGTCTTTAATCCTTTATTAGTCATCATAGCTTAGTATAGGTCATAGTAGACTAATGATACGCTCAAACTTACTTCTCAAATAAGAAGTAAAGCGGTCGTATCAAGTAAAGAACCCAACTAATGAGGTTGGGATCGAACCCACAAGGAAAATAGTTCAGACTTAACTTTATTGTATTATTACTATTATTTAGCCAACTGTTTTCCAAGAAAAACTAAAAGACAAAAAGGGGGGTTTTATTTCTAAATTAATGAGAATGATTAACTAAATAAGATCGAACAACTAACAAATTTAACTTTCGGAGTTTTAATCAAATTGTAAAATTAATTAGGGCTTTAGTGTTCCCCACAGGTTCCTAACTTGGTAAATCTAACTATAACAGTTCTATCCTGATATCTTGCATGTAAAGTGATAAGTTATGTATCTCTAAATCCTTGGTCCGGCATCTAGAGAATTTCACTCCGCACCTTGTTCCGGCTACGTGTGTTGCTATACTAACCCTTATCTTTACCTCACATTAAACATCGTATTCGGTATTTGACTAAGCTATTAACTCGTACCAACCAATACTAGTCTATTAGATAGTATACACTAAATCTATGTTGATAATTCTTTTTCCTATTATCTACCTCCTTGGTCCGGCAAGTAGCATTAAGGCGAGTTCTAACGTTGGCCACCGTTAAAAAGAATTCTAAACGAAAGAATTATCAATACATGCAAGACACCACTCTAGAAATTGTTATTGAAGTTAGATTTCTACCTTGTTATTCACCCATGGTTCCCACAACCCTAGCTATGAGGTTTAGTTACCCATGTTCGTAATTACACAATTCATATCGTTAATGGAAGAATTCATGCACTTACTTTTATGAAAACGAATAATTGCCCAGAATTTAACTTGATTAATCAACGAAATCCACAACAATCAATTCCCGGAAAATATCTTAATTCCCAAAATCAAGAGTTTTCTAATATAATCAAAGAACTATAAACTAAAAATTATCCAGAAAGTCTAACCTCAAAAACGAGGTTTTTCCAACTATTTATAAGAAAAATAAAAACCTAATCAAATAAGGATTCTATTTACTAAAAATCTGTCCAAACGCGTCTGGGTCGACGGACCACGTGACGGACCGTCATGGACACGACGGACTGTCATAGCCTCCGTCGTCCCATACTTCACATCTTATCATGCTGCTTTCTTCATTCCCCTCGACGGACAGGTATGACGGACCGTTTCAAGCACGACGGTCCGTCGAGGGTCTTCGTTCCAAAACACTTGAACTTTGGAATTTTGGGTACTGGGATTACTCTCTGATCAGTACGACGAACTTGCAGGACGGACCGTCATAGCTGTGACGGTCCGTCAAGGACTTCCGTAATCCCACACTTGTCAGACTTCCCCAAATTTCCTTCAGCAACTTCTTTCTTCACTACGATGCCACCCACTGACCGTCACAGCCGCGACGGACCGTCATAGGCTCCGTAGGTGGTCTCTTCTGCAATTCTTACTCAAAAACTCCCGCGTTCTTCCTCAGACAGATTTTCTGCAAACAAAAAGAAACTTATATCAAAATCAACACAAAAAGGCTCTCGACACACACTAAACTTAAGGAAAAAGTATTAGAAATACCGTGAAACCACGGTACATCAACACCCTCAACTTAAATTCGTTGTTTGTCCTCAAGCGACGCACTATGACTCACTACAAATTCTTTGTACAAAAGTATCCATATTTTAATTTCCGCAATCATTTGGCTATCAATCTCGTTTATTCTCATTATGTTCATGCATGGTCTCACTATTAGGCATTGATTTGTGTAGAATGAAACCATAACCCAGATTTACTACGCAATGATGCCTATCCTCTTCAATTTCTCACCGAGATGCTAATATTTCTGGTATTACAACTCCTGTCCTTACTTCAAATAACATCCTCATTTTTTACACAATGATTTTAGTTTGAGTATAAGGATCACGTTTCGACACTCACTCTCAGAACAAATTCACCACTCATTTATACATATTGCCATAGGCTTGCCCTTATTTTCACTACTTCAAATTCCTCATACGCACTTAGGATCACAATAGGACTTTTTTAGATTGTAACATAGGCTCAGGGTCAGGTAGGGTGTATTTAGGTATACTTTAGTGACTTGTTGCCCTCCTTGACATATCATTCTTATTTTGCCCTATTACTCAATTTTCTTTTCACTTTGCTGTTTTCCCTTTCTTATCCTTATGTGTAAGTGACTTTTCTCTTTTCTTGTGTTTATTTTGCTTTTTATTATTATTATTTTTTTTATTTTTTTTTATTTTTTTTTTAGTCACTTCTGTTTTATTCTTTCTTTCTCTTCATTCTTTCAACCCCACTTTCCGTGGTTTTCCTTATAGCAGCCACCCTCAACTCATGATTTTGCCATGAGTCAAGGTTCACAATACCCATGGTTGGGTCAGGGCCAAAACAAGGTTGCTTTCTGCATTAGCCACCCTCAACTTATGCTTTTGGCATAAACTGAGGTGCACATGTCCAAGGAGGGACCAGGGCCAACACATTGTTCCCAGAGAAGATCATTTGGGGTAAAAAAAAAAATCTAGTTTAGGCTCAATTCATTTGGATCAAAAAGGGATTAACTTCATTTGGTTTTCTGTTATTTTTAGGCTCAAGATTGACTATTTCGAACAAGGGCCTATGATCCTTTCCTAAGTGATTGTTTTGACTCACTTTCAGTAGGACTAACCAGGCAAGTTCTAGCTCAGTATTAATGGTGGTCATTCGACTTTACCTCACACTCACATGACATTCCTTGCATTCCCAGAGTATTAGACACCTAGTTCAAATCTTAGATTCAGGATCATGCAGAAGTGTATCCTTGTTTCATGTTTCAAGCCACACAATTATCACTAACTATGCCTAGTCATGCAAATGATTATCGAGATATCATATTTATATTAGCCATCATGCTTCAGATTTATACTGTGTACATAAGATATGACATGCCGGTTCAACAGTAAAAGTAATCAGTCTTTTGGGGAAAAAGAACACAGGCAAGAAAACCCCAAAAGAGGATCGTGAACTTGGCTACTCAGAATTCACCCAAGTGTTCACTTTTCATTTACCCCACCCCCTACAAAAAATATGCAATTGTCCCCAATGCATAGAAAAGTTAAACTACGTAAAAGGGTAAGTGAAGCAAACCTGAGGTGCTAAGCGCCGGTGATCAACAAGCTGGTGAGTCCGGTTCCCCGGAACCTGCTCCCTGCGTAGTCTGGACATCCTCAGTAATATCCTCAGCATCCACAGCACCATCAGTAGCGCCTCCCACAGAATCTACAATTTTGGAGCTAGACGCCCCGGCAGCTACTTCTACAGCCCTCAACCTACGGGCCTCCTCATCGACAATCGAGGCTCTCCTCGCAGATTCCATCTCACGGCGCTCCTTCTTTCTTGCCCTAGCCTTATACTCCTCTCGACCCCTGCGTCTCTTGACATGCTCTCGTGGGGGAGGTGGTGGAACATCAGAAGTGGTAAACAGGGCGGCCATCACGGTGTCATCGGCAGGCTCCGCAGAAGGGGCCTCAGACTCGGGCACCCTCGCCTCTAAAATCATATCAAGATCCGCCCGCAGACTCTCAACCGCAGCCTGGAGAGTCGACATGTCCACCGGAGGGGCTGGTCGGGCTAGTACTCGTAATTCAAATGCGTCTAAGCGCTGGTGTACCCGGCGATCTGCCTCTCTGTGTGCTGTACCATCTTGCGCTCCATGCGCTCCTCTGCCTCAGCAATAGTCTTCTGCATCCACGGCTGAATGTGATGCAGAAGAGTAGCCATCTGTGCCTCAAGTTTCTGAACCCGAGCAAGTGGGACCAGAGTGCAGAAGGAGCCGAGCGAGAGGAGCTCGGGGCAGTGCTACTACCCGGGATAGACTCGACCGGAGTAGTGTCAGTGTGTGCAGAAGCAGCACGGGAAGCATCATGAGCATGCTCTACGGTGTCGGCCAGGTTCTCACCAAATGGGGCCACCTCTGGACGGGGCCCTCTGCGTGGGGCCAACTCATTGGCCTCATCCCTGATGAGGCCGATTCAACATTTCCTGGCTGGCTTGGAGCTGGTCAATGTGAAAAGGCACACCTGCTGATCTGCACAAAGAGAAAATCATGCAAGGGAAAGGGTAAGTCGTGGTGACCTTGAAGGCCCTCTCGTGCATGACCGCTTGGAGAAGCCAAGCGAAATCGACCTCGAACCCTGTCATCATTGCAGCCATCAGCACTGCACGATCCCAGGTGACTATGTTATCCCATGCAGTGAGGGAGAGACAATGGCGGACGATCAACCAGAGAAACTTGGCCTTAAAGGTCAAGTTGGCCTTCCTGATGGCCCCCTTCGGCTCCATCACCCAATCCGCCGCCTCTCCATCAATAGATAGGTGCAGTGCCATCCACCTCTTGGTGGTCTCTCTTAGTGAAGGCTCGCGTAAAAACCGGCCCTCTTTAACAATTTGCCACCGGTAATCAAACTCGCGGTGAGAGGTGTGCTGGTGGAGTCAGAATCCGTGCCGTACAGATATCGGCGGATGGCTGGTAGGGAGATGTCAACCTGGATGCCGCGTACTCGGACGTGCTCAAGTGGGGACTGTTTGGCGGGGGCAGACCGCCTATCGATCTGCGAGCGAAGAGTAGCCACATAAGAGGCATAGAACTCGCGGACTAGCTCCTCACTGTAGCGACCCAAAGAACGAGCCGTCCACTCTAGCCGGTGTCTGGTGAAGAGGGTGTGAATATCTGGCATGGTGGGGAGACTTCCCGTGAGGACCCGCCTCTCCAGTGTAAGAGTCCGTGTCATGACGCCTTTGTCATTGAGAACCTTGGCGTCTAAGTATACTTTGTATTGCCCGTCAACACACACGGTTGGGCTGATCGGCAACCGGGGCAGGGACTCCTGTTGGTGAGCCAGGGTGGAGTCGGTCTTGTCAGCCTCATCATCTGAAGCAGACTGTGTAGCTGTGGCAGGGGCAGAGGCTTCTGCAGACCCAGAGGCTTCCTCTGACCACGAAACTCCTAAGGAGCCAGATGCTCCTGCGTCTTGGGCAGCTGACCTAGAAGGAGTGCCAGTCAGTGTGCGCTCCTCATCAGACTGGGAGGCAATGACTACGCCGGGCGCCACCTTCTTTGGCGTGACTCGCGGTACACGTGGAGATCGTGCTGGAGTAGCAGTGCCTGGGGGCACGTATTCTGGATCATGCTCATCATCAGAGCCTATCACCAATCGGGCAGACGGGGCGACAGATTTAGAACGCCCACGTGCGTAAACGCGATCTTGTTTAGGTGCCATGATAGGTAGTACCTGTAACGAATCATCATTAGTACTTGAAGGATGAAACATGACAAAAAGAAATAAAAATGAGACAATAATACACAGAAACTCAAACCAGTGATAACAGCTCTGAAGTAGCAGTAGGCACGACGGACCTGGTGACGGACCGTGTCGTTATGACGGACCGTCATGCAGTCCGTCATGTAATACTTGGCACATTAAAGTACAGAGGTGAAAGTCGTCATGACCGATACGACGGGTTATGCAGGACGGACCGTCGTGGGTATGACGGTCCGTCACATGTGTCCGTCAGTGGACACTTAGAAAAAGTGTTGAGACCCTTAGGACAGGGTCTCTGACCGTCACGACGGTTGTGCAGGACGGACCGTCATGGGTATGACGGTCCGTCACATGTCCGTCAGTGGACACTTAGAAAAAGTGTTGAGACCCTTAGGACAGGGTCTCTGACCGTCACGACGGTTGTGCAGGACGACCGTCGTGGGTATGACGGTCCGTCACATGTGTCCGTCAGTGGACCACTTAGAAAAAGTGTTGAGACCCTTAGGACAGGGGTCTCTGACCGTCACGACGG
>CM040628.1:50710400-50734640 GCA_022817965.1 Solanum lycopersicoides | reverse complement strand
TGATAATGAATAACTTGTTGTAAGGATAGTCAAATCGTGTCCAATAAAGTTTACAATAAGTAAAGGACATAACTAATAATGAATCCTCATTTATGAAAATGATAAAGCCAAAATAAATTGGCTTATAATGATTTTATATAATTGGCAAAAGATATTAGCCAAATAAGATTGGCTTATAATGACTTCTTACATGTCACAACCCGAGACCATACCCTAGAAGATAGGTGCAATCTTGGATTGCGACCGGCGTCGTCGAACTCTCAGAGTTCTAAGACAAGCCTCATTCATATCATTCATCGCATATACATAATGAAAAGTAGTGCGGAATTAAAACTTTTCACTAAAACATAAAATAGTCTTTAAAACTCTTCATATAGAAATACTAAGTCTCAATCTCATCAACTTACGACACAAGAGTACTTTAATACGAAAATAGAAACTAACATAGTCTTATTACAATACTTCATAAAAGAAACATAAAACGACATATATGCCCTCGAAACAATGAGGACATACTTGAACTCTTCTACTCGGACGATTCTTCTAATGCCCAAGTCTTCTTCTCCAAGCCCTTACCTACCAAGGACTATAGATAGAAAATAAAGCATGAATTAGTACAACCACATGTACTAAGTATGGCTATATGCATAAAAATCATGAAAACGGACTTTATTGGAAATATGCATCTTTTCATTTAGAAATCATAGTTTAAACATAAACATCATTTATCAATTAAGAAACACATAAGATAACATTAAACCAAAGATAGCATCTTAAAGAATCACTTTACAGTGAGCTATTCACTGTACAGTGAATTAATTCACTGTTACAGTGAATCACTTCACCTTCACCCTAAGTCTTCCTAGCATGTAATTCCCTCACTTAAAGTCATCCTAAGATTCACTTAAGTCACACAAAAGAGACCGCCCATACACCCTCTCTAGATGTGCCTAAACGACCCTTAAGATTACCTACGATGAGTCACATACACACTTAAAACAACCATAAACATCTATGTAAGATTCCTCTACCAAAGGTGATTCTAAGTCTCACTTGAGTAAGTGTGGAGCGACCGCCCATACAATCCCTTTCACACACACACAAGAGATCCTATAGAATACCTTAAATAGAATCATTCTCACTAAACACACCAACACTTAGATTAGAAGACATTCTCCTTCCAAAGCCTATCAAAAGACCTACTTAAGAAATCAAGAAGATATGTCCATAGTACAATGACCTCTCCAAGATTACCTAAATAGTCCTTAAGACTTCCTAAGGTTTAGATCATGTCAACAAGATTAACCAACTTCCCTAACTAGAGTCATCCTCAAGACTTCCAAAGATAAGACATGAAGAGACCATCCTTTCATGTCCTCCTCATACTTTAGCTAAGGAATGCTTAAGTCACTTAGATTAGGTACTCAACCATTTACATAGTTACTAACATAGTTCATTAATTCATTAGTTCATTAAGACTCATACATCATATAAGACACTCACATAAATCATCACATAAGACACTCACATAATGGATCACATAATGGTCTTTGGACAAGACCTAGGAACTCCACATAACACCTTCAAAGTCTATTGTGCAATGTCTAGATAGCGTCCCATACCACCACCTAAACCTCATAAACTTATCTAATGCTAAAAGGTATTCCACATGATGAGAATAGGCAATAACCGACATAGACCATGATAGCAAAACATGGAATCCGAAGTTCTATCCTACTTCGATGAGGTTGTTCTACTTGCCAATGGTAGAACTTGACACATCCCATGTAGGCACATGGTTAAGGAATATGAAGAGGTACGAAGCATTCAATCTCTTTCTTTAACTGAATCCACTTCCCCCTTACTCATACTCACTCGGTGCTAGCCTTAGTTCTCATAGATTAGTTCACATCAAGGTTCACATAAATAGGTCCTTATCTAGTTCACGACCTCCTTTACATTCACCCTACCAAAGCAAGTTCCACTAGGGCATATCTCACTTTAGCGACAAGAAGCTCATCGCGACTTTCCTAAGGTATGATATGATGCCGTTCCAGCCAACCATCCCTAAGTCCATCACTCATAACATGAAGGATACCATTACGGCTAACTACTTCACAATTCATAACCTCGCCACTAAGTACAAGGTTCCACATAACATTGACCTTCTTATCATCAAGGTCTCACTTATATTATTCAAGACTCTTAACATACTAAGTCAAATCATCACATAATAATATTCAAAAGCATCAAGCAAGGGACATAAGTCTACCTAAACAAGACACCACATATTTCACTTTAACATACAATATAAGTCATTCTAGAAGTACTTAGGAATAACATCTTATAACCTAACATCACTTCATATAAGAACACATATACTTTCACATATAGATAGACATTATCATATCACATAATCATCATATACTTCAAGTAATGCCGACAAGGCCATGATCATCATATTGCATAAAGTAACGCCGACAAGGCCACATCAATTCACATAACACCGCCACCATAAGTGGACCATACCAATCACAATAGAATCAAGTATAATTAATATCAAATTAAAGAAAACGGGGCAGCATACCTTCATCCCCATATCCACACCTCAATTCAATGCCAAATCAACCAATTTAACATCACAAGGCCCTTACCCATGGCCATGAACAACAATTCAAAGTATAAACCATAAAACTCAATGAATCTACATCAATTCAATCTAGGTTTAACAATATAATATCAATTACATATCAATTGAACACAATTCTTATATCATTAGAAAGCCCATAAGAAACTACACAACAATTCATCAACATAAGCTTAATATCAAGTAACCCAATAAGTAGTCAAAACTAGGGTTCATCAATTCACATGGGTTCATAGGTAATTTATGTTGAAATCATCAATACAATATCAATTAGATCATAATTCAATGTTTAGAAATCCTTTATGCAAGAACCCATGGTAGAAATCCCGAAATAGGACAAATCTCTTTAGAAAGCTTTGAAAACATCTTTGAAAGTTGGCTCTCTTGATAAACGAGTTTCAAGGATCAAAGCCATACCTTAAGGATGATTATTTTCACTTTGATGAAGAATTCTCCTTCAAAACGCCACACCAAGCTGATTCTTTCAAGTTGGACTTCAATGGAGTCTTTGGGTTTTCTAAGGGACTTTGGGGTTTTGATTTTAGAAGAATGAATTATTCTAAGTGTTAAACACTTATATACTCCTTTAAAATACCCAAAAGACCCTTAATAAACCGTCCACACTCTTATTTAGTCATGGGGTGAATTTACAAGTTCACCCCTAACTTGGCAGAAAAATCTGCGCAGGAGAATTGCTTGTGACGACCTGTCTGTGACGGACCGTCACGGGTGAAACGGTCCGTCATGGACCTCCATATCCAGCTCCTATGGCTTGCCAAGGGTCCCCCCTACACCCTTGTACAAGTCCCCCACGACGGAACCCTTGTGACGGGGCGTCACAGCCATGACAATCCGTCGCAAGCTCCGTCGCAAAGGCTGTCTGGGACAGTCTGCCAACAGATTTTGGGTCCTTTCCTCAAGGACCCTTTGATGGTCCTTGGGGATAATTTCCAGGACTTTTCCAACCTAAACATGATCATATATGAGTTTAACACCTCTCACATGAATTTCAACCAAAACGAACACATAAAACTCGACGAAACTCGCCTAGACGTACAAGGTCGACTCAAGGCACATCTTTCGAATGCCTTGGACGTTCTTGTCGTTTGAACTCCAAACTTCACGAAACTTTAACCACTGCCTATACATGCTATAATAACTCTATTTAGAACCTTAAAACACCATGAAACACACATAAACACATAGAACCACATTTTAGACATTTAGGAGACTTAGTCGTCAAACGTCTTAGTCATCCCTTGACGTTTGACTTCCAACACCCCTAATACTTTAGCTACTGCCTATATACCACATATTAAACATATTTAGGACCTTAGAACACTAAGACCAACATGTTAGACTCTAGAGCACTTAAGCTATTTTCAAGGTCTTACAATCTCCCCCACTTGGACAACATTCGTCCTCGAATGACACTTGCCACTCTCCGAACACTTTCAAGATTAGAGATTCAACTAGCAGCACATAACCAAATCATACAACACATATCTAAGAAGAAATCATCAATTTCACATAATCAAGAGATTCACAACACAACAAGAAACTAGAAGACAATTCTATAACTCGTTATGCTACAAAACTCACATGCTTCCATCCAAATAGCAAAAACTCATTTTATATTCAACATCATACTCATATACATCAGTTCTAACCACATAACAAGAATTTTAGACCAAAGAATCACTTAGTCATTTTCTCAAAAAAATTACAGTGAGCAGTTCACTAAGAAGCAGTGATTTTAGCAACTTTTCCAAAAATGAAATCTTTAGGCAATTCTTTATATAGACATGCTAGAATGCAAGATAACATCATGTAAACACATCATACAACATGCTCAAAGATTCATAAATCACACAATGCAAGAAGTAAATGAAATTCAATTTCAACAAAACTCCTAAACATCATGCACATGCAACAATTTAAGAACTTCTATCCCATCTACAAACCATACTCCCCCACTTAGAAGGAACTCATACTATCAAAAGAGAAACAAGAACTTACCAACATCATCATCACCATCACCCGACTTCTCAAATCTAGTACGGAGTGCATAGAAACGCCTCTTAGTTGGAGCATCATCCTTTGGAACACTAGGCTCAACTCTCTTGCCCTCCTTCCTAGAAGCATTGTTTGGACAATCTCTCACTTTGTGCCCATCCTTTCCACAACCAAAGCAACTACCGGTACCCAATAAACACTCACCATAGTGACTCTTGCCACAATTGGCACAAGTAGGCTTGCTATCCTTAGAACCTCCTCCTTTCTCAAACTTCTTCTTAGGAACTCTAGGTCCGTCTTGAGTTTGAATCCTCTTTTTGAACCTAGGTTGCTCTTGATCACTAGCAACACCCCTTTTCAAACTTCTAGCCATCCTTCTAAGTTTAGACTCCTCAATAGATTGTGCATACACCATGAGTCTAGATAAGGTCATATTATCATAAAGCATAGCGGTACGACATTCTTCCTTCACCAAATCGGCTACTCCGGTACAAAAACGACTCATTTCATCTCTTGGATTGGACACAAGAGAAGGAGCATACCTAGACAATGTCGAGAATTTCAAAGAGTACTCCTCAACACTCATGTTGCCTTGCTTGAGATTAATAAACTCCTCCACCTTGACTTCTCTTCTCTCTCGGGAAAAGTACTTGCCAAGAAAAGCTCCCTTAAACTCTTCCCACTCAATAGGACCCCAATCTTCTGGCCTATTGTCCTTCCATTGAGTGTACCAAATTTGAGACACATCTCTCAATTGGTATGAAGCCAACTCCGCCTTTTCCCTAGATGTAACCCCCATAGCACTCAACACTTTGTACACACCATCAAGAAATTCTTGGGGATCTTCATTCACCTTAGAGCCAAGAAAAATAGGAGGATTCATCCTCACAAAATCTCTCAACCTAGAAGTCATAGTGCTCTCCATCACCCTACGCATCATGCTCAAATTGATTTGAGTAGTCACGGCTTGAGCCAAAGCCCTCAAAGCTTCTCCAATCACCCTATTAGACAACTCCGGTACCTCATCACCTCCATCCACATTAGGAACATGATCACCTTGGGGAGGCACTTCATCACCTTGCTCAACTTGAGCAACTTGCTCAACTTGCTCAACTTGGGGAAAAACTTCCTCATTCACCCTCTCCTCTTCCATCCTTCTAGCGGCCATCCTCCTAGTAAACACAAGGAAACTAATAAGAAGGATAATCATAACATTTACTCTACCGCACGATATAGGAATAGAAAAGAAGGGAAACTCTATCGTCCTATAGCCTCTCGCCCATAGATGTGTCGCGATTCACACCGATGGTCAAGACTCTACTAGACGTGACTTGATGAGACTTTTTGATACCTAATACTACTTTCACCAACCTATGCTCTGATACCAACTTTGTCACAACCCGAGACCATACCCTAGAAGATAGGGTGCAATCTTGGATTGCGACCGGCGTCGTCGAACTCTCAGAGTTCTAAGACAAGCCTCATTCATATCATTCATCGCATATACATAATGAAAAGTAGTGCGGAATTAAAACTTTTCACTAAAACATAAAATAGTCTTTAAAACTCTTTCATATAGAAATACTAAGTCTCAATCTCATCATCATACGACACAAGAGTACTTTAATACGAAAAATAGAACTAACATAGTCTTATTACAATACTTCATAAAAGAAACATAAAATGACATATATGCCCTCGAAACAATGAGGACATACTTGAACTCTTCCACTCGGACGATTCTTCTAATGCCCAAGTCTTCTTCTCCAATCTCCCTTACCTACCAAGGACTATAGATAGAAAATAAAGCATGGAATTAGTACAACCACATGTACTAAGTATGGCTATATGCATAAAAATCATGAAAACGGACTTTATTGGAAATATGCATCTTTTCATTTAGAAATCATAGTTTAAACATAAGAACATCATTTATCAATTAAGAAACACATAAGATAACATTAAACCAAAGATAGCATCTTAAAGAATTCACTTTACAGTGAGCTATATTCACTGTACAGTGAATTAATTCACTGTTACAGTGAATCACTTCATCCTTCACCCTAAGTCTTCCTAGCATGTAATTCCCTCACTTAAAGTCATCCTAAGATTCACTTAAGTCACACAAAGAGAGACCGCCCATACACCCTCTCTAGATGTGCCTAAACGACCCTTAAGATTACCTACGATGAGTCACATACACACTTAGAAACCAACCATAAACATCTATGTAAGATTCCTCTACCAAAGGTGATTCTAAGTCTCACTTGAGTAAGTGTGGAGCGACCGCCCATACAATCCCTTTCACACACACACAAGAGATCCTATAGACTACCTTAAATAGAATCATTCTCACTAAACACACCAACACTTAGATTAGAAGACATTCTCCTTCCAAAGCCTATCAAAAGACCTACTTAAGAAATCAAGAAGATATGTCCATAGTACAATGACCTCTCCAAGATTACCTAAATAGTCCTTAAGACTTCCTAAGGTTTAGATCATGTCAACAATATTAACCAACTTCCCTAACTAGAGTCATCCTCAAGACTTCCAAAGATAAGACATGAAGAGACCATCCTTTCATGTCCTCCTCATACTTTAGCTAAGGAATGCTTAAGTCACTTAGATTAGGTACTCAACCATTTACATAGTTACTAACATAGTTCATTAATTCATTAGTTCATTAAGACTCATACATCATATAAGACACTCACATAAATCATCACATAAGACACTCACATAATGGATCACATAATGGTCTTTGGACAAGACCTAGGAACTCCACATAACACCTTCAAAGTCTATTGTGCAATGTCTAGATAGCGTCCCATACCACCACCTAAACCTCATAAACTTATCTAATGCTAAAAGGTATTACACATGATGAGAATAGGCAATAACTGACATAGACCATGATAGCAAAACATGGAATCCGAAGTTCTATCCTACTTCGATGAGGTTGTTCTACTTGCCAATGGTAGAACATAGACACATCCCATGTAGGCACATGGTTAAGGAATATGAAGAGCGTACGAAGCATTCAATCTCTTTCTTTAACTGAATCCACTTCCCCTTACTCATACTCACTCGGTGCTAGCCTTAGTTCTCATAGATTAGTTCACATCAAGGTTCACATAAATAGGTCCTTATCTAGTTCACGACCTCCTTTACATTCACCCTACCAAAGCAAGTTCCACTAGGGCATATCTCACTTTAGCGACAAGAAGCTCATCGCGACTTTCCTAAGGTATGATATGATGCCGTTCCAGCCAACCATCCCTAAGTCCATCACTCATAACATGAAGGATACCATTACGGCTAACTACTTCACAATTCATAACCTCGCCACTAAGTACAAGGTTCCACATAACATTGACCTTCTTATCATCAAGGTCTCACTTATATTATTCAAGACTCTTAACATACTAAGTCAAATCATCACATAATAATATTCATAAAAGCATCAAGCAAGGGACATAAGTCTACCTAAAAAAGACACCAAATATTTCACTTTAACATACAATATAAGTCATTCTAGAAGTACTTAGGAATAACATCTTATAACCTAACATCACTTCATATAAGAACACATATACTTTCACATATATATAGACATTATCATATTTCACATAATCATCATATACTTCAAGTAATGCCGACAAGGCCATGATCATCATATTGCATAAAGTAACGCCGACAAGGCCACATCAATTCACATAACACCGCCACCATATGTGGACCATACCAATCACAATAGAATCATAGTATAATTAATATCAAATTAAGAAAACGGGGCAGCATACCTTCATCCCCATATCCACACCTCAATTCAATGCAAATCAACCAATTTAACATCACAAGGCCCTTACCCATGGCCATGAACAATAATTCAAAGTATAAACCATAAACCTCAATGAATCTACATCAATTCAATCTAGGTTTAACAATATAATATCAATTACATATCAATTGAACACAATTCTTATATCATTAGAAAGCCCATAAGAAACTACACAACAATTCATCAACATAAGCTTAATATCAAGTAACCCAATAAGTAGTCAAAACTAGGGTTCATCAATTCACATGGGTTCATAGGTAATTTATGTTGAAATCATCAATACAATATCAATTAGATCATAATTCAATGTTTAGAAATCATTTATGCAAGAACCCATGGTAGAAATCCCGAAATAGGACAAATCTCTTTAGAAAGCTTTGAAAACATCTTTGAAAGTTGGCTCCTTGATGAAACGAGTTTCAAGGATCAAATCCATACCTTAAGGATGATTATTCTTCACTTTGATGAAGAATTCTCCTTCAAAACGCCACACCAAGCTGATTCTTCAAGTTGGACTTCAATGGAGTCTTTGGGTTTTCTAAGGGACTTTGGGGTTTTGATTTTAGAAGAATGAATTATTCTAAGTGTTAAACACTTATATACTCCTTTAAAATACCCAAAAGACCCTTAATAAACCGTCCACACTCTTATTTAGTCATGGGGTGAATTTACAAGTTCACCCCTAACTTGGCAGAAAAATCTGTGCAGGAGAATTGCTTGTGACGACCTGCCTGTGACGGACCGTCACGGGTGAAACGGTCCGTCATGGACCTCCATCTCCAGCTCCTATGGCTTGCCAAGGGTCCCCCCTACACCCTTGTACAAGTCCCCCACGACGGAACCCTTGTGACGGGGCGTCACAGCCATGACAATCCGTCGCAAGCTCCGTCGCAAAGGCTGTCGGGGACAGTCTGCCAACAGATTTTGGATCCTTTCCTCAAGGACCCTTTGATGGTCCTTGGGGATAATTTCCAGGACTTTTCCAACCTAAAATGATAATATATGAGTTTAACACCTCTCACATGAATTTCAACCAAAACGAACACATAAAACTCGACGAAACTCGCCTAGACGTACAATGTCGACTCAAGGCACATCTTTCGAATGCCTTGGACGTTCTTGGTCGTTTGAACTCCAAACTTCACGAAACTTTAACCACTGCCTATACATACTATAATAACTCTATTTAGAACCTTAAAACACCATGAAACACACATAAACACATAGAACCACATTTTAGACATTTAGGAGACTTAGTCGTCAAACGTCTTAGTCATCCCTTGACGTTTGACTTCCAACACCCCTAATACTTTAGCTACTGCCTATATACCACCTATTAAACATATTTAGGACCTTAGAACACTAATACCAACATGTTAGACTCTAGAGCAATTAAGCTATTTTCAAGGTCTTACATTACATTAGGCCAATAATACAATAATAGGAATAGTCACTAAAGATTGGTTTATAAAGAATTCATGCCCAAAGTAAGCAAGATCATAAGCTTTAATGATATGACCCAATATCTATGCACATTATGCAATCAACTAAAGAATGAGTATACTCAATTAGTATTGACTTATAAATATATTCATGCCCCAAATTGTAGTTAAGTCATTTCCTTTATCTCTTGAATTACTTACTTGATTCATTGTGGGTATGGGACTACAATAAATCATTGCACTTGTAAGTAAAACATAGGACCAAAGGAGTTATTGAACTACACAACAACAAGAAGAAAAAGACTGAAAAATAATCTAAGTGTACAAAGAGGAGCTCTCGGACTAGAGGATCAAAAATTCAAATCTTCGCCCGAGTGGTTCTAAAATTATGTTGATGATGCTAATGTATTGTAATCATATAGAAAATGAGTTGTGTGCTTTGAATGCATTAAAATACATCATATTCATACTACAATTCACAACTAACGAATTAGGAAAGTCTACTTACTAGACTTTCCAGAAATGGCATGTTGCTTAGGAAGAGCTTTCATTGATCATGCATAGCTTTATGTGTATGTGTGCATACACCCATACTTAGTACAAGTGGTGTACTAACCCCCTACTATTTACTATTTTTATAGGTGCAGGTCAGAGGACAGGTTGATGACACTTGCAGCGGTTTGGACTTCAGCGTTTCTCCAAACCATTTGGTAGGTCCTCATGATTTCGAGGATGCTACAGTTTTAGTCTAGCCTTAGTCTTAGACATAGTTAGTGGATGTTGTCCCTAGCGTTTCTTTCGTGCTTTCATTTGGAAGCTTTGTAATAAGGCCGTGTTTGGCAAACTATTTATGATATATTCATCTTAAGTTTCGAATTGATTCTTTATAATAGATGGTTGTTCTATTGATGTTGAGCTTAGTATATAATGTTTAATACGTAATGACTATATGAAGTCTAAGTAAACTTCATACATTTAAAAAGTTTTAAATTTTCCGCAAATTTAACTAGATGAATGTGATGAGTGCAAGATGATGCTTGTCTGCGACCTCTGAGAGGTCAATGACGCCGGTTGCGATCCGGATTCCAGAATCCAGATCGTGAAAAACTTGGTATCAAAGCATGAGGTTAAATTACCTAGGATCTAAAGCTCAACACAATCACGTTACGTAATTTCTAGCTTATTGTTGTGAAGCGCGCCACAATCATGACTTAGAGACTACGTGATGATAGGAAATTCTTCCTTCTTCTACTCTTTGTCGTGCTATCTAGAGCTTTGACACTTTGTGTCATTCTAAGTATCTACCTTCCTTCTTGTGTGAACGTGTAGAAGAATACACACAAGAATTAAGATGACCTAGTCGTCTAAGGAGCCAGACTCAAGATCTGGCCTTCCCAAGAAGGACAATGGTAGAAATGCCCAGCGTGACTAAGGATGTGTAGTAAGGATGACCGTTCACATGGAGATGAATACATGGTAGAGTCTAAATGCATGCTGCTGGTATTAATAAAGTGGAGAAGGCTGAATTGGATGCATACGAGCCCAGGGATGTGGCTCAGGTATGGATTGGATCCATAAAGTATTATGCTACTATAGACTGTCGAAACAGGATAGTGAGAATCCAGTTCCCAAATCAGTTAGAGCTGGAATGGGAAGGGCATGGTTCAAATCCAGTAGGCCAAATCGTTTCACATTTAAAAGCCAATAAGATGATAGCTAAGGGGTATTTATACCACTTAGTTAGAGTCAATGAATTAGAGCAAGAAGTCCCTTCCATAGACTCTGTGTCAATAGTGAATGAGTTTCAAGATGTCTTTCCGGAGGATTTACCAGGAATCGCTCCTGAACGTGAGATTGATTTTGGTGTTGACTTAGGTCCCAAAACCAAGCCAATTTCTATTACCCCATATAGGATGGCACCAGCCGAACTCAAAGAGTTGAAGTTGCAGTTAAAAGATCTACTTGATAAGGGCTTCATCCAGCCGAGCATATCCCCATGGGGTGCTCCAGTGTTGTTCTTAAAGAAAAAGGATGGAACCCTTAGAGTGTGTATCGATTATCGGCAACTCAACAAAGTCACTATAAATAACCCCTCGACGTAAATACAGGACCTAGGATCACGAATGAATTCAAGCTAACCTTGAAGCTGACATATAAAGCATACTAAGAGTGAATGAATAAAGATATATAATGCGAAAGCTTTAAATAATAGTTAATTGAAATTGGGAAATACCCAAAGATGATCTGAATAAATATATATATATATATATATATATATATATATATATATATATATATATATATATAAATTTCTAAGAGTTTAGTGATACTTAAGAATCACTCAAAAGCTAAAGCTAAATATCATACTATGTTTGAAAGAGCCTTTGCTGACTACAATTGTTAGAACATGTCCCAGCTAACCCTAGCAAAACCGAAATTGAAATGAAAGTCTGAAAACATGTCTATTATCCTCGGAAAATGTGAAATCATCGCTATAGCTATGGAAAACGGCTCAGGAACCGATCTATATGTGATCTGAATGCTGAGTACCTAAACCTACATTATGAAAGGTTGCAGCTAAGAGTATGTGTCAATCCACAAGCTCTACCAAGGAACGAGTTAAGGACCACGAAACGTGAAAGACAATGTTTTTCTTAATTTGGGATGGGGGTATATTTGCTTATGATGACAGACCCATCAACGAACCGTCATCAAGACCACGACACATTCTGGGCTCCGAGGTCTGATGACTGAGACCTGGTGGCTCTGTCTCACCTCCACGAGCCTTCCCACGGGTTGTGAGGGGATCCACAGCCTGTGTAGGGTCTCGTAGTCCACCCCTCTGTGGTTCACCTGTTTCTGCTAAAACGTCCAAGTTAATTATTCTAAAGTGTTACATATCTCTCACTTGGGATCATTCCTCCTCAAATGAAGTCTAAATTAGATGAGTATTGAAGGGCGGAGACGCAATCCCTACCACTAAGTACTATAATTTGATATGTGACTGAACTAAGTTCCAAGGACATGCAAATATGATGAAAATGCAAGAACAGATGAAGGAACATGATACTAAGACTCAATTTATACAATAGTAAATTGAGAGACCGGAGAGGAACTATGATCTCAAGCTGAAACGGAATTTAAAGGAAAGAGATGAGGATAGTTGGCCTTCATGTCTGCTTCATCTTCTCAAGTAGGCTCCCTTTACGGATTGATTCCTCTACAAAACCTTCTGTGAAGTGACTTCTTCATTTCTCAACCTACGAACTTGATAGTCAAGAATATCAACTGGCACAACTTCATAAGTGAGACTATCCTTCACAGCCACACTCTCTAATGGTACTATCGATGCCAGATCACCTACACACTTCTTCAGAAAGGAAATTTGAAAGACTAGATTAACCGCTGCTTTTTCTGTTTGCAACTCTAACTCATAATCCATATTAACAACCCTTATCAAGATTCTGTAGGGACCTACATATCTAGGACTGAGCTTCAATTTATTTCCAAATCTCATCACCCCTTCATAGGTGACACCTTGAGGAAAACCCAATCATCAGTCTCAAACTCTAAGTCCCTTCTCCACACAGTTACATATGACTTCTGACGACTTTGGGTTGTCTATAGTCTATAGATTATGATCTAAAATTTTTCCATAGACTCATGAACCGAATCTGGCCTGATAAATGTTGCTTCACCTTCTTCAAACAAACCGATTGGAGATCTGCATCTACATTTGTATAATGCCTCATAAGGAGCGATCTGAATAATGAAATTATAACTATTTTTATAGGAGAACTATATGAGAGGTAGGTGATCATCCCAATTACCCTTGAAATCGATCACACAAGCTCTAAACATGTCCACTAAGGTATGAATAGTACGCTTTGTCTGTCCATCCGTCAGTGGATGATATTTTGTACTCTGATTTTCCTGAGTACGAAGACCTTTCGGAAATGATTTCCAGAAATGAGAGGTAAACTCAGGACCTCCATATGAGATGATAGACAAGGGAATTCCATGCAACTTTATTATCTCATTAATATAGAGTTTAGTGTTGTCCTCTGCTGAATGTTTAGTCTTGATAGACAAGAAGTGAATGGACTTAGTAACTCTCTATACTATCACCCAAGTGGAGTCATGTTGTCTTCGAGTATAAGGTAAACCTGTAATGAAGTCCATGTTTATCACTTCACACTTCGATGTAGGAATGTTAATCTCATAAGTCATGTCACGACCGGGAAGTACCCCCTAGAAGTAACACGGCGTAATCGACCTCTTGGAGGTCTCATACAAGCCACATAGATCATTCATTGCATACGATACTTAAAATAAGTAAGAATTAAAAACATTATTCACACACAAAGAATCCTTTCATTAATAAGCAAACGGATGACTTTAAAACATCTAACTTTACAATGTGTCTCATTAAACCATCTATACTTTGGAGTACAACATTGGGACTAAGCCCATACAAGATTGAAATAAAGACTAAATGACCATAAAAGGAACATGTGGGTCTTGTCCTCGAATCTATGAGGACTCACCAAAACTTTATCTTCAACCATTAGAAACCTATCCATCATCCATGACATATCAAGACCTCTGATCCCTACACTATAGTCAAAAAGGGAAAACAATGGGTTACCACATTAACCATGAAGTATGGAAGACATGCAAAAACCATGCAAAAAGGGACATTTAGTATAAAAACATACTCTCATGACATTTTGATCATACCTTCATCATAAGAGTTAAACAGACATAATACAAGTCAATAATCACAAGTAAGACATATCCAACTAACATCAACATATAGCACATAATTCCATATTCATTAAGTAAGCCTCTTCATCACTTTAGACCCTGTACCTAAGGTTACTCTAAGACTCACCTAAGTAAGACATGAAGAGACCGCCCAAAACCCTTTTCAATCACAACTAAGTGATCCTCAAAGCCACCCTAGATAAGAACCTTTCTATTCAACATACTTTAACTAAGTCAACATTATTCATTAAACTCATTTAATAGACAACTAGACAATTAGGGAAATTCACATAATGCTCTTGGAAGACCTAGGGAACTCACTTTAGTATCGTTAAAGACGACTCGTGCCACGTGTAGATACCGTCACATTCCACTTCCTACACGTTGTAGAACCTATACCATACAGAGTGCACATCCCACATGATGAGAATAGGCATTAACTGATATAGACCATATTTGCTAGGTATTAAATCCGGTGACATAAGGACCCCACACCATGGAAAGTTTTCTACTTGCCAAGGGTAGAACTAGGAAACATCCCATGTAGGCACATGGTTTAGGGGATATCAAAAGTTTTTTTTGTACTCTAGCGTCATACTCAACTAGAGATACCCCCTTAATCATACCCACTCGGTGTTTTTCTTTTGTTCTCATAGAGTAATTTCATTCACATAGGTGTATTAGAGAGGGCGCCATCATTTGGACTACCGACCCATAATACCATTTACAAGAAGGGATCCACAAGGGTCTACCGATCAAGGTTCATTAGGATAACTCATATGAATTTCTTAAAGATGGTTTCATGTCGTTCCGACCAACCTATCTCTAAGTCTATCATTCCACTCAATAATGGGACCATTTAGGTCTACCACTCTAAGGCTTTATATTAACCTTCTTTTCATATTCAAGGTTTCACATTCTTAACCTTCTTTTCATATTCAAGGTGTTCGCATTAGTCTTTTAGAGAAGGGCGCCTACTTTAGGTCTACTGATCCTAGACTTTCATTCATTCATACATACATTCATACATGACAAGGGTGCCTAAGCCTACCAAGTCAATAGATCACATTCACATAACTTTCATACATCAAGAAAAAGGAACCTAAGTAAGAAATCCTAGAGTTCATAATCTAAAATTTTTCATGTCTCAAGAAGAGGGACCTAAGTCTACCAACCAAGACACAACTTCATCATATAAGACTCTTCACAATCCATCATCCTTACACATGTAACACTCCGAAAGTTCATGACCTAATATAGAGCCTCACATATGTAGCCAAGACTTGTAACACTGTTTTAAGACCTAAAATAATGTTTATAAACCATTTAGAAGATTTTATAGTCAAAACGTCAAGGAACATCCATGACGTTCAGAGATTAGTGAAGTAGGTTCTAGTGTGCCTTGGCCTATTTCATGGGGTATTAGGAGTTAGAATTTGATAAAATTTGGTGGAAAGATGTTAATCATGTATTAGAGGGTTTTTAGGGTCAAAACGTCCGGGTATGACTCCCCAAGGACCACCATAAGGGTCATTGAGGAGGACCCTTCCAAAAATGGCCAAAAGCTGTCAAATGACAGTAGCCATCTACAGTTAGCAAACGACGAACCGTCGTCTGGATGATGGGGCGTCGATGGCTTTGTTGTCCCAGCCTTAGCCATTTTCCAAAACTTGTACAAAATACCAGTATCTAAGCTTATCGATGGTGTGCAGTACGGGGGCAAGGGGCTGGCGTCGACTGACCTACGGACCGTAGGTTGGTGTCTCATATGTCAGGTCTGGTTTTGCTGTCCCATTTTAGTTAAATTCATTTAATTAGTTAATTAGTTAGGGGTTTAATTAGGAGTTAAGGGAAGGTTATTTTAATTAGTAAAGAGACTATAAAAGGCCTAAACCCTTATTAAACAAAACCAAACTCACTTCAATTCCCAAACCCAAATCCTCCACCTTCTCTCTACTTTCTCTCTCCCAAAAGAAAACTCCATAAAAGACCAAGATTAAAGGTCTTTAAGGCTGAAAGAACTTCACTTTCTCTCCATCAATATTCAAGATTAACTAAGGTATGGAAGCTCTTCACCTTTGGGAATCCTTTCGCCAAAGAGTTCTTTTAGATTGGTTTCCAAAATTTGAGAAAACATGGGTTTCATTCCTATTCCGAAATTGATGTTCCAAATTGTATTGTTCTTGATTTCCTTTTATTATTATGAATGTATTATGATGAATTATTGGTTAATTAGGGTAGTTTTTGAGGTTAGACCTAGTTTTATGGAAGAGATCATGAATTGACCCTATTTCCCTAACTTTAGATTATGAATTGATGTTGAATTGATTAGTGATGATGCAACTGACTTAGTTCTTGTGTTAATTATTATTGCATGATGTTATTAATTCTATTAAATGATGAACATGGTTGGTTGATGGTAAGACCATGGAAGAAGGCTTGTGAAGGTGAATTGGTAAGACCTATGATCTTGAATCCTTACTTCAATTGTGATGGCTTATACTTGATGATGATGTTCAATTAAAGTTTTAATTGTGATGAGATTATATAGGTGATGGTATGATGAATGCAATTGAAATGTCTTGATTATATGGATTGTGAAATTATAGTTAAGGTATTATGATATAAGGTTGATTGTGAACCTCTTATGTGCCTTATTATGATATGATGAATGATAGAGTGTTAATCTCACATATGAGGGTTGTATTGAAAGGAAATTCTCATGCAATTCCAAATGAGTTAATGATTATGACATACAATGGGTTAGTTGATGTACCGTGGTTTCACGGTATTTCTAATACTTTTTCCTTAAGTTTAGTGTGTGTCAAGAGCCTTTTTGTGTTGATTTTGATATAAGTTTCTTTTTGTTTGCAGAAAATCTGTCTGAGGAAGAACGCGGGAGTTTTTGAGTAAGAATTGCAGAAGAGACCACCTACGGAGCCTATGACGGTCCGTCGCGGCTGTGACGGTCCGTGGGTGGCATCGTAGTGAAGAAAGAAGTTGCTGAAGGAAATTTGGGGAAGTCTGACAAGTGTGGGATTACGGAAGTCCTTGACGGACCGTCACAGCTATGACGGTCCGTCCTGCAAGTTCGTCGTACTGATCAGAGAGTAATCCCAGTACCCAAAATTCCAAAGTTCAAGTGTTTTGGAACGAAGACCCTCGACGGACCGTCGTGCTTGAAACGGTCCGTCATACCTGTCCATCGAGGGGAATGAAGAAAGCAGCATGAGAAGATGTGAAGTATGGGACGACGGAGGCTATGACGGTCCGTCGTGTCCATGACGATCCGTCACGTGGTCCGTCGACCCAGACGCGTTTGGACAGATTTTTAGTAAATAGAATCCTTATTTGATTAGGTTTTTGTTTTTCTTATAAATAGTTGGAAAAACCTCGTTTTTGAGGTTAGACTTTCTGGATAATTTTTAGTTTATAGTTCTTCGATTATATTAGAAAACTCTTGATTTTGGGAATTAAGATATTTTTCGGGAATTGATTGTTGTGGATTTCGTTGATTAATCAAGTTAAATTCTGGGCAATTATTCGTTTTCATAAAAGTAAGTGCATGAATTCTTCCATTAACGATATGAATTGTGTAATTACGAACATGGGTAACTAAACCTCATAGCTAGGGTTGTGGGAACCATGGGTGAATAACAAGGTAGAAATCTAACTTCAATAACAATTTCTAGAGTGGTGTCTTGCATGTATTGATAATTCTTTCGTTTAGAATTCTTTTTAACGGTGGCCAACGTTAGAACTCGCCTTAATGCTACTTGCCGGACCAAGGAGGTAGATAATAGGAAAAAGAATTATCAACATAGATTTAGGAGTCGTTTGGTACAAAGATTGATAATGCAGGGATTAGTAATGCTGGGATTAGTAATGCAGGGATTAATAGTGCAGGGATTAGTAATACAGGGATTATTTTTATCAAGTGTTTGGTTCATTATTTTCGACCTCATCTTATGTTTGGATTAAAACTTTATAAAAAACTTCTTTCCAATTATACCCTTAAATTCTTATGCAATTGGGTTAAGGTAAATAATTGCCGGATAATATTTTTTTATGACCTTCTAACTAGCTAAGAAAAGAACAATTTTATTGTCATGTTTGCCTTTTTTTTCTTAAATTATTTGAGGGTAAATAATTATCATCTTATTAAATTGATCACTTACAAATGTCAATTTTCAATTTAAAAAAAGATAAACTATCAACTTTTAAAATTGAAAAGATGGTAAACAATAGTAAAATTGAATAAACCATCTATATTTACGATAAAATTGCAAGTTGTAATTTTTGTATGTATTCAATGTTATAAATTATTGAAAATACAAAATATTAAAAAACCGCACAAACATTTAATTATTTGTTTATTTTCGTGATTTTATGTTTTATGGTTGTGCTAGTAAATTTATTTAAATAAATTAGCTTACAAATTATTTAGAGAGAGAGTTAAATAATTTGTAAGCTAATTTATTTAAATAAATTTACTTGCACAACCATAAAACATAAAATCAAGAAAATAAACAAATAATAAAATGTTTTGAGGGATATTTTTGTCTTTAGGTGACTTATCCCATGGTATTATATCCATGTATTGCTAATACCTCCAAATAGAAGGTATTAGTAATACATCACATAATACCATGTAGGATGTATTAACTAATCCATGGATTAGTTATACATAGACCCAATTTTCTACCAAACGTAGTACTAAATAATACCATCTATAATACATGGACTATTTGTTTTAATGCGGCCTACCAAACGACCCCTTAGTGTATACTATCTAATAGACTAGTATTGGTTGGTACGAGTTAATAGCTTAGTCAAATACCGAATACGATGTTTAATGTGAGGTAAAGATAAGAGTTAGTATAGCAACACACGTAGCCGGACCAAGGTGCGGAGTGAAATTCTCTAGATGCCGGACCAAGGATTTAGAGATACATAACTTATCACTTTACATGCAAGATATCAGGATAGAACTGTTATAGTTAGATTTACCAAGTTAGGAACCTGTGGGGAACACTAAAGCCCTAGTTAATTTTACAATTTGATTAAAACTCCAAAAGTTAAATTTGTTAGTTGTTCGATCTTATTTAGTTAATCATTCTCATTAATTTAGAAATAAAACCCCCTTTTTGTCTTTTAGTTTTTCTTGGAAAACAGTTGGCTAAATAATAGTAATAATACAATAAAGTTAAGTCTAAACTATTTTCCTTGTGGGATCGATCCCAACCTCATTAGTTGGGTTCTTTACTTGATACGACCGCTTTACTTCTTATTTGAGAAGTAAGTTTGAGCGTATCAAATTTTGGCGCCGCTGCCGGGGAAAGTAGCTTTTAGATTAACTTAATTTATTACTAAAATTTAGTTAATATTTTCCTGATTTTACTTTTTCTGTTGTTTTTGATTTTTGCTAGGTTTGACGTCCTTGTATGCCAAATACACGGAGAGGAAGAGAACCCTTGTTTCCCTACGATCACGAGTTAGAGCGTACACTACGAAGAATGAATCGAAACTTGGGTATAAATGATGATGATCCAAACCTGAACAACCCAGCTCCGGTTGATGCTCATGGTCGATTATTACCTGATAATCCTGATCTAGGTGCACAAAGGGACAAAATCCCGCACCACGTCCTCAAGAATACTACAGAGGCTATGACAATATTGCAGATTCTGATGGGCCACTTGTCTTGCCCCTCTACCTGAAGGTCACACCTTTGTAGTCACTAGTAGTCTAATGCAAATGCTCACTGCTAGAGGTTTGTTTTCCGGACTACCGTCTGAGGATCCACATGCCCATATAGCTAAGGTGAGGGCAGTGTGTAAAAGCTGTGTAGGGAGGCCTGATTTGAATTTGGATGTAATAGGGCTAAGAGTATTTCCTCTTCACTGACGGGAGAGGCTGCCATTTGGTTCACTGAGCTCCCTTACAACTCAATCTTCACTTGGAACCAACTAAGGGACGTTTTCTTAGCACGTTACTACCCGGTCTCCAAGAAACTAAATCACAAAGATAGAGTTAACAACTTTGTGGCACTACCAGGAGATCAGTTAGTAGTTCTTGGGATAGGTTCACTTCATTTCTGAGAAGTGTCCCCAATCACCGCATAGATGATGAGTCACTGAAAGAATACTTCTACCGGGGACAGGATGATAATAATAAAGCGGTATTGGATACTATAGCAGGTGGTTCTTATGGGGAGTGTCCTTATGCTGAAATTGCCGAAAAATTAGAGAAAATTCCCGAAATAATAAAGCATGGAGTACTAGGAAGACAGATACTGGGAGAAATACTTTTGCAGTGCAATCCACACACAACCCAGCCACAGATGAGATTCGTGAAGAGATGGCACAGATGAGAACTGAGCTTGGGTTAGTGTTAAAACATGTCACTGGGGTGCAGAAAAGATAAACGCAGTGAACTACTTGTCTAAACCACCACCACCAACTGATGAATATTATTATGAGGAAGATTCTTATGCAGTAAATGATCAGACGGGGGGTTTCCGACCAAATGCCCAAGGCTCCAATCAGGAGAATTGGCGCCAAGGTCAAGGAAATCAAGGTCGGAACTATGGTAACTACAACCGCGAGGGTAATTATGTTCGTGATGGAAATTACAACCGCGACAACAACTTCAACAGGGGTAACTATGGTAACAGAAATGAGAGGAGTGGGCCCTATGTTCCTCCTCAAAATCGTGAAGTTGCTCCTAGGGATGGTGGAGGTAGTATGGCGCGAGTTGAGGATATGTTGCACAAGATGATGAGGAGGTTCGATGCTAGTGATGAGCACACCAAAGAGTTAAGGAGTGATGTAGCAGGTATTGGACAGAAAGTTGATACACATGCCATATCAATCAAGCAGCTTGAATTGCAAATGGCTCAATTATCTGCAACTGTGAACACACGGCAACCGGGCACTCTTCCTAGCAACACTGTCCAAAATCCGAAAAATGATGGACACTGTATGGCAATTACTACTCGTGGTGGTAAACAAACTATTGACCCACCTATGCCGTCTATTGTGGAAAAGGTGATGAAAGATAATGATGAAGTGGTAGAGGTTAGTGATGAAGTAGAAGATAACACTGAGAAAGTTGCTGAAGTGCCTAAAAAGGTAACTCCCATGCCTAGACCTCCACCCCCCTTTCCTCAAAGATTAGTGAAAAAGACCGAGGATGGCAAATATCGGCGTTTTATAACAATGTTGAAGCAACTTTCTATCAATGTTCCTTTGGTAGAAGCTCTTGAACAAATGCCCGGTTATGCCAAGTTTATGAAAGATTTGGTTACAAAGAAAAGATCGGTCACTTTTGAGGATGATGACAGAATGCAGCATTGTAGTGCTATTGCTACAAGGTCGTTAGTGCAAAAGAAAGAAGATCCGGGTGCATTTACTATTCCTTGTACAATCGGGTTATTACATTTTGCGAAAGCATTATGTGATCTGGGGCAAGCATAAATCTCATGCCCCTCTCGATTTATAAGAAGTTGGGTTTGGGTGACCCAAAGCCCACTGCGATGCGGCTACTGATGGCCGATCGAACAGTAAAAAGGCCTATAGGGATACTCCATGATGTGCTAGTAAAAGTGGAGTCGTTCATATTTCCAGCAGATTTTGTCATTCTTGATTGTGAAGTCGATTTTGAGGTGCCTATTATTCTTGGGAGGCCATTCCTTGCTACGGGTAGAGCTTTAGTTGATATGGAAAAAGGGCAGATGAAATTTCGATTGAACAATGAAGAAGTGACTTTCAACATTTGTAGGTCCATGCGGCAGAGTGGTGAGCTCCAATCGGTATCTGCCATATCCTACAAAGTTGGTGAATCATCCAAGACACAAATAGCAGAACGACTAGGTGTAGAAGCACTGGCGGCAGTGATAATGAATCTTGATAATGAAGGCATTGAAAATATATGTCATTAGTCGCTGCCCTTGATCGTGGTAATGTCGGTTTAAACCGAAGAAATATGAGCTAGACATGAAGAATCGCGAGTCTCCACCCGCTAAACCATCCATGAGGAGGCTCCAAAGCTAGAACTAAAAGCTCTCCCACCTCATCTAAGGTATGAATTCTTAGGAACGGTGACACATTACCGGTAATCATTGCATCAGATCTAAATGAACAACAAGTTGAGAGTTTGGTCAAAGTGCTAAAAAGGTTCAAAAGAGCTATTGGGTGGACCATTGCGGACATTATTGGGATCCCTCCTGGTATTTGTTCTCATAAAATCCAACTCATGCCCGATCATAAGCCAAGTATTGAGCACCAGAGACGCTTAAATCCACCTATGCAAGAGGTCGTGAAGAAGGAAATCATAAAGTGGTTGGATGCAGGAGTAATTTATCCAATCGCCGATAGTAGTTGGGTATGCCCTGTTCAGTGTGTACCTAAGAAAGGGGGAATGACTGTGGTCCCCAATGAAAAAATTGAACTTGTTCCAATGAGGCCGGTGACTGGATGGAGGGTGTGTATGGATTACCGGAAATTAAATGCATGGACCGAAAAGGACCATTTTCCCATGCCCTTCATGGATCAGATGTTGGATAGACTCGCCGGAAAAGGGTGGTACTGTTTTCTTGATGGTTATTCAGGGTATAATCAGATCTCTATTGCACCAGAAGATCAAGAGAAGACCACTTTTACTTGTCCATATGGGACCTTTGCGTTCAAGAGAATGCCGTTGGGGTTGTGCAATGCACCCGCCACATTTCAGAGATGTATGATGTCTATATTCTCCGACATGGTGGAAGATACTATTGAGGTCTTTATGGATGATTTTTCAGTGGTTGGTGAATCTTTCGAGCAATGTTTGAGCCATTTGTCTGAGGTTCTTAAGAGATGTGAAGATTGCAATTTAGTTCTCAATTGGGAAAAATGCCACTTCATGGTCAAAGAAGGTATTGTTTTGGGCCATCGTATTTCAGAAAAGGGCATAGAAGTTGATCGAGCCAAAGTCGAGGTGATAGAGAAACTTCCTCCACCTATCTCTGTAAAAGGTGTGAGAAGCTTTCTTGGGCATGCAGGTTTTTACAGGAGATCAAAGATTTCTCGAAAATTGCACATCCATTGTGCAAACTGTTGGAGAAAGATTGTAAATTTTCTTTTGATGAATCCTGTCTGAAAGCATTCGGCGATCTCAAAGAAAAACTGGTATCTGCACCTATCATTATTTCTCCAGATTGGAACAGTCCATTTGAGGTAATGTGTGATGCGAGTGGGGTTGCCCTTGGTGTGGTATTGGACAAAGAAGGGACAAAATCCTTCATCCCATTTACTATGCTAGTAAAGCCCTCAATGAAGCTCAGAAGAACTATACAGTCACTGAACAAGAGCTCCTTGCCGTAGTATTTGCTTTTGAAAATTTCGCTCCTATTTGCTAGGCACTAGAGTCATAGTGCATACTGACCATTCAGCCCTGAGATATTTGATGGCGAAGAAAACTAAGGCTAGCACCGAGTGAGTATGAGTAAGGGGAAGTGGATTCAGTTAAAGAAAGAGATTGAA
>CM040628.1:50640944-50709598 GCA_022817965.1 Solanum lycopersicoides | reverse complement strand
GGACGCGAAACCAGGTTGATTCGTTGGGTATTACTACTGCAAGAATTTGACTTTGGTAAGGATAGAAAAGGGACCGAAAATCAAGTTGCTGATCACTTGTCCCGTTTAGAAGATGAAGCTATGGGAAGGAATGCTTCGTACGCTCTTCATATTCCTTAACCATGTGCCTACATGGGATGTGTCTAGTTCTACCATTGCAAGTAGAACAACCTCATCGAAGTAGGATAGAACTTCGGATTCCATGTTTGCTATCATGGTCTATGTCGGTTATTGCCTATTCTCATCATGTGGAATACCTTTTAGCATTAGATAAGTTTATGAGGTTTAGGTGGTGGTATGGGACGCTATCTAGACATTGCACAATAGACTTTGAAGGTGTTATGTGGAGTTCCTAGGTCTTGTCCAAAGACCATTATGTGATCCATTATGTGAGTGTCTTATGTGATGATTTATGTGAGTGTCTTATATGATGTATGAGTCTTAATGAACTAATGAATTAATGAACTATGTTAGTAACTATGTAAATGGTTGAGTACCTAATCTAAGTGACTTAAGCATTCCTTAGCTAAAGTATGAGGAGGACATGAAAGGATGGTCTCTTCATGTCTTATCTTTGGAAGTCTTGAGGATGACTCTAGTTAGGGAAGTTGGTTAATCTTGTTGACATGATCTAAACCTTAGGAAGTCTTAAGGACTATTTAGGTAATCTTGGAGAGGTCATTGTACTATGGACATATCTTCTTGATTTACTTAAGTAGGTCTTTTGATAGGCTTTGGAAGGAGAATGTCTTCTAATCTAAGTGTTGGTGTGTTTAGTGAGAATGATTCTATTTAAGGTAGTCTATAGGATCTCTTGTGTGTGTGTGAAAGGGATTGTATGGGCGGTCGCTCCACACTTACTCAAGTGAGACTTAGAATCACCTTTGGTAGAGGAATCTTACATAGATGTTTATGGTTGTTTTCTAAGTGTGTATGTGACTCATCGTAGGTAATCTTAAGGGTCGTTTAGGCACATCTAGAGAGGGTGTATGGGCGGTCTCTCTTTGTGTGACTTAAGTGAATCTTAGGATGACTTTAAGTGAGGGAATTACATGCTAGGAAGACTTAGGGTGAAGGTGAAGTGATTCACTGTAACAGTGAATTAATTCACTGTACAGTGAATATAGCTCACTGTAAAGTGAGTTCTTTAAGATGCTATCTTTGGTTTAATGTTATCTTATGTGTTTCTTAATTGATAAATGATGTTCTTATGTTTAAACTATGATTTCTAAATGAAAAGATGCATATTTCCAATAAAGTCCGTTTTCATGATTTTTATGCATATAGCCATACTTAGTACATGTGGTTGTACTAATTCCATGCTTTATTTTCTATCTATAGTCCTTGGTAGGTAAGGGAGCTTGGAGAAGAAGACTTGGGCATTAGAAGAATCGTCCGAGTAGAAGAGTTCAAGTATGTCCTCATTGTTTCGAGGGCATATATGTCGTTTTATGTTTCTTTTATGAAGTATTGTAATAAGACTATGTTATTTCTATTTTTCGTATTAAAGTACTCTTGTGTCGTAAGTTGATGAGATTGAGACTTAGTATTTCTATATGAAAGAGTTTTAAAGACTATTTTATGTTTTAGTGAAAAGTTTTAATTCCGCACTACTTTTCATTATGTATATGCGATGAATGATATGAATGAGGCTTGTCTTAGAACTCTGAGAGTTCGACGACGCCGGTCGCAATCCAAGATTGCACCCTATCTTCTAGGGTATGGTCTCGGGTTGTGACAAAGTTGGTATCAGAGCATAGGTTGGTGAAAGTAGTATTAGGTATCAAAAAGTCTCATCAAGTCACGTCTAGTAGAGTCTTGACCATCGGTGTGAGTCGCGACACATCTATGGGCGAGAGGCTATAGGACGATAGAGTTTCCCTTCTTTTCTATTCCTATATCGTGCGGTAGAGTAAATGTTATGATTATCCTTCTTATGAGTTTCCTTGTGTTTACTAGGAGGATGGCCGCTAGAAGGATGGAAGAGGAGAGGGTGAATGAGGAAGTTCTTCCCAAGTTGAGCAAGTTGAGCAAGTGCTCAAGGTGAGCAAGGTGATGAAGTGCCTCCCCAAGGTGATCATGTTCCTAATGTGGATGGAGGTGATGAGGTACCGGAGTTGTCTAATAGGGTGATTGGAGAAGCTTTGAGGGCTTTGGCTCAAGCCGTACTACTCAAATCAATTTGAGTATGGTGCCTAGGGTGATGGAGAGCACTATGACTTCTAGGTTGAGAGATTTTGTGAGGATGAATCCTCCTATTTTTCTTGGCTCTAAGGTGAATGAGGATCCCCAAGAATTTCTTGATGGTGTGTACAAAGTGTTGAGTGCTATGGGGGTTACATCTAGGGAAAGGCGGAGTTGGCTTCATACAATTGAGAGATGTGTCTCAAATTTGGTACACTCAATGGAAGGACAATAGGCCGGAAGATTCGGGTCCTATTGAGTGGGAAGAGTTTAAGGGAGCTTTTCTTGGCAAGTACTTTCCCGAGAGAGAAGAGAAGTCAAGGTGGAGGAGTTTATTAATCTCAAGCAAGGCAACATGAGTGTTGAGGAGTACTCTTTGAAATTCTCGACATTGTCTAGGTATGCTCCTTCTCTTGTGTCCAATCCAAGAGATGAAATGAGTCGCTTTTGTACCGGAGTAGCCGATTTGGTGAAGGAAGAATGTCGTACCGCTATGCTTCATGATAATATGACCTTATCTAGACTCATGGTGTATGCACAATCTATTGAGGAGTCTAAACTTAGAAGGATGGCTAGAAGTTTGAAAAGGGGTGTTGCTAGTGATCAAGAGCAACCTAGGTTCAAAAAGAGGATTCAAACTCAAGATGGACCTAGAGTTCCTAAGAAGAAGTTTGAGAAAGGAGGAGGTTCTAAGGATAGCAAGCCTACTTGTGCCAATTGTGGCAAGAGTCACTATGGTGAGTGTTTATTGGGTACCGGTAGTTGCTTTGGTTGTGGAAAGGATGGGCACAAAGTGAGAGATTGTCCAAACATTGCTTCTAGGAAGGAGGGCAAGAGAGTTGAGCCTAGTGTTCCAAAGGATGATGCTCCAACTAAGAGGCGTTTCTATGCACTCCGAACTAGAATTGAGAAGTCGGGTGATGGTGATGATGATGTTGGTAAGTTCTTGTTTCTCTTTTGATAGTCTGAGTTCCTTCTAAGTGGGGGAGTATGGTTTGTAGATGGGATAGAAGTTCTTAAATTGTTGCATGTGCATGATGTTTAGGAGTTTTGTTGAAATTGAATTTCATTTACTTCTTGCATTGTGTGATTTATGAAGCTTTGAGCATGTTGTATGATGTGTTTACATGATGTTATCTTGCATTCTAGCATGTCTATATAAAGAATTGCCTAAAGATTGCATTTTTGGAAAAGTTGCTAAAATCACTGCTTCTTAGTGAACTGCTCACTGTAATTTTTTTGAGAAAATGACTAAGTGATTCTTTGGTCTAAAATTCTTGTTATGTGGTTAGAACTGATGTATATGAGTATGATGTTGAATATAAAATGAGTTTTTGCTATTTGGATTGAAGCATGTGAGTTTTGTAGCATAACGAGTTATAGAATTGTCTTCTAGTTTCTTGTTGTGTTGTGAATCTCTTGATTATGTGAAATTGATGATTTCTTCTTAGATATGTGTTGTATGATTTGGTTATGTGCTGCTAGTTGAATCTCTAATCTTGGAAGTGTTCGGAGAGTGGCAAGTGTCATTCGAGGACGAATGTTGTCCAAGTGGGGGAGATTGTAGACCTTGAAAATAGCTTAAGTGCTCTAGAGTCTAACATGTTGGTCTTAGTGTTCTAAGGTCCTAAATATGTTTAATATGTGGTATATAGGCAGTAGCTAAAGTATTAGGGGTGTTGGAAGTCAAACGTCAAGGGATGACTAAGACGTTTGACGACTAAGTCTCCTAAATGTCTAAAATGTGGTTCTATGTGTTTATGTGTGTTTCATGGTGTTTTAAGGTTCTAAATAGAGTTATTATAGCATGTATAGGCAGTGGTTAAAGTTTCGTGAAGTTTGGAGTTCAAACGACAAGAACGTCCAAGGCATTCGAAAGATGTGCCTTGAGTCGACCTTGTACGTCTAGGCGAGTTTCGTCGAGTTTTATGTGTTCGTTTTGGTTGAAATTCATGTGAGAGGTGTTAAACTCATATATGATCATGTTTAGGTTGGAAAAGTCCTGGAAATTATCCCCAAGGACCATCAAAGGGTCCTTGAGGAAAGGACCCAAAATCTGTTGGCAGACTGTCCCAGACAGCCTTTGCGACGGAGCTTGCGACGGATTGTCATGGCTGTGACGCCCCGTCACAAGGGTTCCGTCGTGGGGGACTTGTCAAGGGTGTAGGGGGACCCTTGGCAAGCCATAGGAGCTGGAATGGAGGTCCATGACGGACCGTTTCACCCGTGACGGTCCGTCACAGACAGGTCGTCACAAGCAAGTTCTCCTGCGCAGATTTTTCTGCCAAGTTAGGGGTGAACTTGTAAATTCACCCCATGACTAAATAAGAGTGTGGACGGTTTATTAAGGGTCTTTGGGTATTTTAAAGGAGTATATAAGTGTTTAACACTTAGAATAATTCATTCTTCTAAAATCAAAACCCCAAAGTCCCTTAGAAAACCCAAAGACTCCATTGAAGTCCAACTTGAAGGATCAGCTTGGTGTGGCGTTTTGAAGGAGAATTCTTCATCAAAGTGAAGATATCATCCTTAAGGTATGGCTTTGATCCTTGAAACTCGTTTCATCAAGGAGCCAACTTTCAAAGATGTTTTCAAAGCTTTCTAAAGAGATTTGTCCTATTTCGGGATTTCTACCATGGGTTCTTGCATAAATGATTTCTAAACATTGAATTATGATCTAATTGATATTGTATTGATGATTTCAACATAAATTACCTATGAACCCATGTGAATTGATGAACCCTAGTTTTGACTACTTATTGGGTTACTTGATATTAAGCTTATGTTGATGAATTGTTGTGTAGTTTCTTATGGGCTTTCTAATGATATAAGAATTGTGTTCAATTGATATGTAATTGATATTATATTGTTAAACCTAGATTGAATTGATGTAGATTCATTGAGTTTTATGGTTATTACTTTGAATTATTGTTCATGGCCATGGGTAAGGGCCTTGTGATGTTGAATTGGTTGATTTGGCATTGAATTGAGGTGTGGATATGGGGATGAAGGTATGCTGCCCCGTTTTCTTTAATTTGATATTAATTATACTTTGATTCTATTGTGATTGGTATGGTCCACTTATGGTGGCTGTGTTACGTGAATTGATGTGGCCTTGTCGGCGTTACTTTATGCAATATGATGATCATGGCCTTGTCGGCATTACTTGAAGTATATGATGATTATGTGAAATATGATAATGTCTATATATATGTGAAAGTATATGTGTTCTTATATGAAGTGATGTTAGGTTATAAGATGTTATTCCTAAGTACTTCTAGAATGACTTATATTGTATGTTAAAGTGAAATATGTGGTGTCTTGTTTAGGTAGACTTATGTCCCTTGCTTGATGCTTTTATGAATATTATTATGTGATGATTTGACTTAGTATGTTAAGAGTCTTGAATAATATAAGTGAGACCTTGATGATAAGAAGGTCAATGTTATGTGGAACCTTGTACTTAGTGGCGAGGTTATGAATTCTGAAGTAGTTAGCCGTAATGGTAACCTTCATGTTATGAGTGATGGACTTAGGGATGGTTGGCTGGAACGGCATCATATCATACCTTAGGAAAGTCGCGATGAGCTTCTTGTCACTAAAGTTAGATATGCCCTAGTGGAACTTGCTTTGGTAGGGTGAATGTAAAGGAGGTCGTGAACTAGATAAGGACCTATTTATGTGAACCTTGATGTGAACTAATCTATGAGAACTAAGGCTAGCACCGAGTGAGTATGAGTAAGGGGGAAGTGGATTCAGTTAAAGAAAGAGATTGAATGCTTCGTACACTCTTCATATTCCTTAACCATGTGCCTACATGGGATGTGTCCAAGTTCTACCATTGGCAAGTAGAACAACCTCATCGAAGTAGGATAGAACTTCGGATTCCATGTTTGCTATCATGGTCTATGTCGGTTATTGCCTATTCTCATCATGTGGAATACCTTTTAGCATTAGATAAGTTTATGAGGTTTAGGTGGTGGTATGGGACGCTATCTAGACATTGCACAATAGACTTTGAAGGTGTTATGTGGAGTTCCTAGGTCTTGTCCAAAGACCATTATGTGATCCATTATGTGAGTGTCTTATGTGATGATTTATGTGAGTGTCTTATATGATGTATGAGTCTTAATGAACTAATGAATTAATGAACTATGTTAGTAACTATGTAAATGGTTGAGTACCTAATCTAAGTGACTTAAGCATTCCTTAGCTAAAGTATGAGGAGGACATGAAAGGATGGTCTCTTCATGTCTTATCTTTGGAAGTCTTGAGGATGACTCTAGTTAGGGAAGTTGGTTAATCTTGTTGACATGATCTAAACCTTAGGAAGTCTTAAGGACTATTTAGGTAATCTTGGAGAGGTCATTGTACTATGGACATATCTTCTTGATTTACTTAAGTAGGTCTTTTGATAGGCTTTGGAAGGAGAATGTCTTCTAATCTAAGTGTTGGTGTGTTTAGTGAGAATGATTCTATTTAAGGTAGTCTATAGGATCTCTTGTGTGTGTGTGAAAGGGATTGTATGGGCGGTCGCTCCACACTTACTCAAGTGAGACTTAGAATTACCTTTGGTAGAGGAATCTTACATAGATGTTTATGGTTGGTTTCTAAGTGTGTATGTGACTCATCGTAGGTAATCTTAAGGGTCGTTTAGGCACATCTAGAGAGGGTGTATGGGCGGTCTCTCTTTGTGTGACTTAAGTGAATCTTAGGATGACTTTAAGTGAGGGAATTACATGCTAGGAAGACTTAGGGTGAAGGATGAAGTGATTCACTGTAACAATGAATTAATTCACTGTACAGTGAATATAGCTCACTGTAAAGTGAATTCTTTAAGATGCTATCTTTGGTTTAATGTTATCTTATGTGTTTCTTAATTGATAAATGATGTTATTATGTTTAAACTATGATTTCTAAATGAAAAGATGCATATTTCCAATAAAGTCCGTTTCATGATTTTTATGCATATAGCCATACTTAGTACATGTGGTTGTACTAATTTCATGCTTTATTTTCTATCTATAGTCCTTGGTAGGTAAGGGAGCTTGGAGAAGAAGACTTGGGCATTAGAAGAATCGTCCGAGTAGAAGAGTTCAAGTATGTCCTCATTGTTTCGAGGGCATATATGTCGTTTTATGTTTCTTTTATGAAGTATTGTAATAAGACTATGTTAGTTCTATTTTCGTATTAAAGTACTCTTGTGTCGTAAGTTGATGAGATTGAGACTTAGTATTTCTATATGAAAGAGTTTTAAAGACTATTTTATGTTTTAGTGAAAAGTTTTAATTCCGCACTACTTTTCATTATGTATATGCGATGAATGATATGAATGAGGCTTGTCTTAGAACTCTGAGAGTTCGACGACGCCGGTCGCAATCCAAGATTGCACCCTATCTTCTAGGGTATGGTCTCGGGTTGTGACATGTAAGAAGTCATTATAAGCCAATCTTATTTGGCTAATATCTTTTGCCAATTATATAAAATCATTATAAGCCAATTTATTTGGCTTTATCATTTTCATAACATGAGGATTCATTATTAGTTATGTCCTTTACTTATTGTAAACTTTATTGGACACGATTTGACTATCCTTACAACAAGTTATTCATTACATCAAGTATTCATTACATTTCATAAGCCATTCTCTATTGATTATGCCATTGATTTCATTACTTTCATGTTTTATATAATATACATTTCATATACACGAGACCTTGGAATCATTGATATTGCATTAAGACATCTCAAGTGAGGACCCAACATATGGGACCTCAACCCGAGGGCCTTCTTTAGCAAACACAGAGTCTGCTTCATTCGTTCATTCGTACTTCACATTATTCATTTTATTCATTCGTAGGCTGATGTAAATACCAGCTATACCTAGGATGAAGTTTAAGACACTAATCGGGATCATGAAGTGCAATGACCAAGAATGACCTAATGTCATTACTTGAATCTGATTTCACCTCCTGATTGTCTTGCACAAACACCTTCGGTATCGTTCATTTCATTATCTTTCGTACTTTGAGGAACTCCAACCTTAACCGACATAGATCATGTGAGCATTATGAAATCCAGTGTCTTCCCCACATCGAAAAGAGGTGGAGTCACTGGCCAAGGTGAAACCAAAACATGCTAGCGTATATAGGGAATTGAACCCTGCTAGATCCCTATATTGGCAGTATAGATTCAAAGACTAGGAGATATAAGAAGACCCATACCCGGCATGCCGGACAGTCTCATATCATGAGAATTGAACACCGCTCATAGCTAGCCTATCGGTGCTCAGTATAAAGTTCCATTACATTCAACTCATACATCATGGAAGCTGGCTTCTAGCATGAGGACATCATAGCTCATTAGATGATTTATCATCTCATCATTAGTATTAAGTGTGAATTGTCCTTACACTTACATATAGAGTATGATTGAGACTTATTTACTCTTTTGATGACTTGTCATCCTTACTTTACATTGATGAAATGTGAATTATCCTTACATATCATCCTTACTTTACATTGATGAATGTGAATTGTCCTTACATATCATCATTACTTTACATTGATGAATGTGAATTGTCCTTACATATCATTCTTACTTTACATTGATGAATGTGAATTGTCCTTACATATCATCCTTAGGTGTTAATGAGACTAGTCTCACACATTCTAACACCTTCATTCGTGATTATTCTTTTAACAAATTAGCTTTGGTGTAAGTAAGACTTGTCTCACTTCCTTTAACACCCCATTCTGGTCACTTACTTAATTTAGACCCCTTCAATTATGTTATAACTCACGTTACTTCTTTACTTTAGTGTAGTAGCTTCATTTCATCGTTTATGGACGATGAGCACTTCTTTCAATGAGTTACATATGTTCATAGTTCATTCTTGTAGAGCATGTTGGGAGTTGTCCCAATGAACGGAATGCCCTTGGTTATGGATTCATTGAATTAGTTTAGAAGTACTTGAGTTGTCATTTTATTGTTTTGGCTACACAAGATTGGCATATGATTAGTATTGGCCTAGAAAATTTGGAAATAACTTCATAGTCAATTTATTGGCACAAGCCAAATATAATTTCATGGAATCATTAGACAATTCTATTACATAGTTTTGGAGATAATATTGTAGGCCAATTTATTGGCATAAGCCAAACTTTCACTACACTTGAACTTTTAACCTTTGATTAACTTACAAGAACAATTCAATGTTTTTACGTTCACAATTCGTGTGGATAGGGTATGTTAGACTAACCAATTTAATCTTTTTGGCATAAGCCAATTTTTACGTATGTTCATATTTAAATTGCCATATGTATGAACCATTAGCCAATATTTTAATCATTTACATAAGTTCCTAGCCATTAGCATATATTCATTTTGACCAAATAGAGTTAGCCAACTTTATTGAAATCAGATAGCCAATTTATTCAAGAAATGATTTCATAGATGTCTTTGAGCCAATTATTCGTTTATGGCTAGTAGTGTCACGTTTTAAGAACATATTGGACAGCATCATATTAACATTGTATGGGTTTAGCATCTTCATAACATCACAACAACAGCAAGTCAACATTCAGCCAGAGGCACATAATTCACTTAACACATCACGGACTTATCTTAGCATATTATCGATCCTTAATTATCATGATAAGATTAACTTTACGAAATTACAAGTTCATAAGTTCATTCGATACTCATCATTCAAGAACAATACATGTTAAGAACAGCCAGCACCACATACCAACAACATGATCTCTAACCTATTCAACATTGAAATCGAAAAGGATACTAGGGAAGGGAAGTTCGACGAGAACGACGGGAACAACCCTAGTTTTCAAGATCTTGTGAATCATTCGGAGGAAAATACTCTTGGAGAAAGAATTCCAGGATAGAAACCCATACCTTATGTAGAACGTAATCTAACAAGACCACCTTGAACGAAACCTTGAAGAAACCTTGAAATCGCCCTAGAGAAATCGATAAATTTTTCTATTTTTCTTTCGTTCGTTGCTTGCTGTTTTTGCGTCGCCTTTTCTATGAGTTTGAACGTGATTTTTAGGTTTAATAACTGATATTGAATAATAAAACTTAGGTTTCATAAGTTAATTTAATAAACTAATTAATCAATTACCAAAAAGCCCCTCCTAAGTTGACTAAACATAGGAGAACATAACACTTAGTCAAATCTGGAAATTGGTGTTGACTATGGTTTTTGTCAATATTTTGAATTTATATTAATTAATTAAGTTCTTAATTTAATTAATTTAGGTACCTAGGGTAAGTACTAAAGTACCCCTAAGTCATAGGAACCAAAATTAACCCTTTTGGACCATCCTAAGGTTAAGTACTAGGATGTTTCTTGAGTTGTACTAGGTTAGTGTAAGAATTTCGTTTTGATCATTTAAACTAATTAATTAAATTTCTAATTAAATTAATTAGGTGACCTAAGGTAATTACTAAAGTACACTTAAGTCGTTAGGACCATAACCAATCCTTTGAACCATCCTAGGTTAGGTACTAGGTTGTCTTTTTCTTGTTTTAACCAAAATCTGGAAATTTCCTTTTTAGTTTCGGTTTTAGCCCTTTTAAATTAATTAATTAATTTGTTAAATTAATTAATTAGGTAACCTAGGGGAATTAATAAAGTACCCCTAAGTTGTTAGGACCATAACTAACCTTTTGGACCATCCTAGGTTAGGTACTAGGTTGTCTCTTTAACTAGTACTAGATTAGTGTCAACCCGGTTTTGGTCCTAGGTTGTCGGGTGCACTAATTAGTTTATTTCGTTTGGTCCTAGGTTAGTTAGCTATTTAGGCAGTAGGTTAGAGTCTAGAATTAGTTAGGAAGTTATGCCCCACATGGAGGGGTCCCTTGTACACGTTTTCCCCCTAACTACCCTAACCGAATTCGGTTAGGGTGGTCCCCTCCTTTGGCAGCTTCTTCACATGTCTTGCACATGTGCTTGCACATGTGTTGGTTGTACTTTCCTAACTAACTATTATTTATGGTTCATTTGGGAATGTTTACTTATTGTCCCAAGGATCCTCACTATGTCCTTGGGCACTGCTTAATTTACATGATCATTTTAAATGGTCATGTGCTATGGTATCTAGGCTTGACACTTGGATGCCTCATACCCAATTTGTGAGTTAAAGGAAAAAGCGTTTTAGCCTAGGGTCTTCATTGCAGGTACATTTCTTGGACAAGCTCATTAATGTTAGTAAATTGGCAAACACCCTTTAAGCCAATATTTTCTAATATGCCCAATATTTTTCTTATTTGGGTATTATATAGAAATTGGCTAATACCCTTAGCCAATTTTCTATACTATGCCCAATATTTCTCAATATTGGGCATTGGAATGCCTATGTACCCCCAATACACATTCTTAAAGATCTATTGGGCTCTTCACTAGACATGAAATTTTCCGGAATGTTACACTGCTCCCACAACTTTTCCTAAATTAAGTTTTGAACCAGACGAGTCCTCTATGTGTCCGCGTTGCAGACCAAGATTTTAGATCTTGGTGGAGCATGTCCATTACGCACGGACACTTCTGCCAAGGCCGACTTGGTTGCTGCTTTAGCAGCTTGCTTGTCCGAGGTTGGGGTCCCTTCGTGGACCCCTAGGGCGATCCTCGGGGATCGGACCTGGAAGTTTTCACCCTATATACATTATTTTACCTATTTAAAGTCTTTCTACAAGTTTTACTCTTAATACAACACCTCCAAACCTTCAGTAACCCTAAGGACGTTTTACTAGTTCAATTACACTAGCTTCCGGACGTCTTGGACGTTTCTTGACGTACTGACTCTAAAACTCAAAATGGTTTATTAACATTATTTTAGGCATTATAAATGTTTTACTAACCTTATACCAACATGTGAGGCTCTAGATTAGGTCTTTGACTTTAGAGTGTTACATTATATCCCCCCCTCCCCTAAGAAACATTCATCCCCGAATGACACTAAAATCTTTTGTAGGAGGAGGATAGACTCAATACTAGCAGTCCAACCAACAACATGTATATAATGAGTCACAGCTCATAGGAGTACTCACAACTCCATTAAACACGTATCAACAACATTACACATAGCAACTCAAGTCACAACACATAAGAGCTCAACATTTCATAACACATTATGAGGAATTACCTTCTCAACATCAACATGAACTCAAAATGACATTAAAGAGTTACCATGCTCTTCTTCTAAAGACAACACCAACAGACCAAACATCTCAGGAAGATAAAACATATATTTCACATAAGTGCAAGTTAACACAAAACCCTTTTTCATGAATACTCATTTTGACACTAACTTCACCAACAAATGCACATACTTAAAAAACAAGCCAAATTCATATCATTTATTATTTTAATCATTAATAGGAACAACTAACCTTAATTAGCAAAGATATGAGGATAATGGAACTTCATGTCGGCCTTGGCCTCCCGTGTTTCTCCCTCAATTAGGTGGTTTCTCCATAGAACCTTTACGGAGGACACCTCATTGTTCCTCAACTTCTTCACTTGCAGATCAAGGATTTCCACCGGAACCTCTTCATAGGAGAGGTTCTCATCCACACCTAGACCTTCAATAGGAATAATGGACTCGGCGTCACCAATGCACTTCTTAAGAATGGATATATGAAATAATGGTGAACCAAATCTAGCTCACTAGGTAATCTCAACTCGTATGCAACCTTGCCAACCCTTTGCAAATTTTTGTAGGGACCGACATAGAGGGGACTAAGTTTACCTTACTTGCCGAACCTCATCACCCCTTTCATGGGTGAAATTTTCAAATACACCTTATCACCTTATTCAAATTCAAGGTCTCTTCTCCTATTATCGGCAAAAGATTTTTGCCGACTATAGGCCGCCTTCAACCTATCCCTTATGACACAAACCTTCTAAAAAGTATCATAAATCAATTTGGGACCAAGGAGTGAAGACTCACCAACCTCAAACCATCCAACCGAAGATCTACATCTCCTACCATACAAGGTCCAAAAGGAGCCATGGATATCGTCGAATGGTAACTATTGTTATAAGCGAAGTCAACCAAAGGCAAGTTTTCATCCCAGCTTTCCTTGAAGTCAATAACACAAGCTCTAAGCATATCCTCAAAGGTTTGAATAGTACGCTCCGCTTGATCATCCGTTTGGGCATGAAAAAGGGTGCTTAACTTTACTTGAGTACCTAACCCTTTTTGGAAAGACCTCTAAAATAAAGAAGTGAATTGGGCACCTCTATTCGATATGATTGACAAAGGGATCCCATGAAGACTCACAATCTCATTGATATAGATCCTTGCATACTCTACCGCTGAATAAGTAGGCTTAACGGGGATAAAGTGAGTGGATTTCATCAACATATCCATAACAACCCATATAGAATCATTTTGCCTTCGAGTCCGAGGCAAACCTACTACAAAGTCCATATAAATGTCTTCCCACTTCCAAGAGGGAACTTGCATTTCTTGAAGTAAGACACCAGGCTTTTGGTGTTCGGCTTTCACTTGGTGGCAATTAGGACACTTAGCAACTAATTCCGCTATGTCCCTTTTCAAGCCATTCCACCAAAACACTTCTCTAAGGTCATGATGTATCTTAGTAGAACCCGGATGAATAGAATAACGGGAACCATGAGCTTCCTCAAGAATCCGGTTTCTCGAATCATCAACATTGGGCACACACAAACTCTCTTGGTACCTCAAAACACCATCCCCACCTAAGAATAATGAACCATTATGTTTACCAAGAACCGATTCATTCAACTCCATCAATGATAGATCAAGGTGTTGCTTATACTTCACCTCAACCACCAAAGACAATTCGGAGTTATGATGGACCATAAAACCACTATTAGGAGAATCTTCCAATCGAACACCCAAATGAGCCGACCTATGAACATATTTCACTAAGTCTTTCTTGGCTTCCTCCACATGAGACACACTACCCATGGTCATACGACTTAGAGCATCCGCAACCAAATTGTCCTTGCCGGGGTGGTAGAGAACACTCATGCCATCTTCGTTATTATAGATTCAACTCTTTGTGGGTAAACAAATATTGAAGACTCTTATGGTCGATATACACATCAACATGGACACCATAAAGATAATGCCTCCATATTTTCAAGGCAAACACCACGGCCGCTAACTCAAGATCATAAGTTGGGTAGTTCTTCTCATGAACCTTGAGTTTCCTAGAGGCATAAGATATAACATTAACATGTTGCATAAAAACACAACCCAAACCAATTCAAGAAGCATCACAATATACCACTAAACCCTTGATATCCTCCGGTAAGGTCAACACCGGAGCGGAGGTAAGCCTATCTTTCAACACTTGGAAGCTTCTTTCACAAGACTCCGACCACTCAAATTTGGGTCAAGGTTGTCAAAGGAGATGAAATAGACGCATACCCATCAACAAACCTTCTATAGTAACCCGCTAGACCCAAGAAACTTCTTATAACAGTTGTAGCCAAAGGTGTAGGCCAATTCTTATCCGCTTCGGTCTTTCTCAGATCGACCTCTACACCCTCACTAGAGATGATATGACCAAGAAACACAACCGATCTCAACCAAAATTCACATTTTCTATACTTGGCAAAAAGTTGGTGTTCCTTAAGGACTTGCAATAACACCATCAAATGGTCCTCATGCTCACCCTCATTCTTCGAATATACCAAGATATGGTCACTAAACACAATAACAAAGGAATCTAGGTAATTTCAAAACACCTTATTCATTAGGTCCATAAAAGACGCCTGGGCATTTGTTAATCCAAATGACATTACTAGGAACTCATAGTGACCATATCTAGTTTGGAAATCCGTCTTAGGTATATCTTCACCTCTCACCCTAAGTTGGTGATAACCCGACCTCAAATCAATCTTATAAAAGTAACTCGCGCCTTGGAGTTGATTAATCAATCCTAGGGAGAGGATACTTGTTCTTAATAGTGATTTTATTGAGTTGTCGGTAATCAATACACATCCTAAGGGACTCATCCTTTTTCTTCACAAACAACACTGTAGCACCCCATGGAGAAATACTAGCACGAATGAAACCCTTGTCTAGAAAGTCTCTGAGTTGAGCCTTTAAATCTTTCAATTAGGTCAGAGCCATCTGATAAGGAGGAACTGAAATGGGGTTCCTATCCGATAGCAAGTCAATACCAAAATCAATTTCCCATTCGGGAGGGATTCCGGGAAGATCATTAGGAAAGACCTCCAGAAATTCCCTCACTACGGGGACAAACTCAATGGGAGGATTTTCGGAGTCTAAATCTTTGACCCTTACAATATGGTTATAAACACCCTTTAGATATCTTCTTACAAGCTTTTCAACAAGAAATGATACGACCTCTAGGAATAGAAATTCCCCCCTTCCACTCTAAGACGGGTTCATTAGGAAAATTGAACTTAACAACTCTTGTTCTACAATCAATGGAAGCAAAATAATCATGAAACCAATCCATTCCCAAAATGACATCAAAATCAACCATATCAAGTTCTACTAATTCAACATGAGTAACTCTATTGGGCAACACTATAGGACAATTTCTATATACCCTCTTTGCAATCACCAATTCACCTACCGGGGTAGTCACCATAAAAGGTTCATGAAGGATATCGGGAAAAATATGAAATTTGCTTGCTAATAAAGGAGTAATAAAAGACAAAGTAGCACCCAGATCAAGTAAAGCATATACATCATTCGAAAAGACTTGTAACATATCGGTCACCACATCGGGATAACTCTCTTGTTCACCCCTAGAGCAGAGAGCATAAAAGCGATTCTTTCTCAGAGCATCCACATTAGAACCACTTGCTTAAGCTTGACCACTTCCCTTATCTTTCCCCTTCACATTAGCGCAATCCCTAACGTTGTGAGCATTTTTGCCACACCTAAAGCAATTGTCCATCCCAACTAGACATTCACCCATATGCTTCTTGCCACACTTTCCACAAGTAGGCTTTATTCTTGGTGAACTAGTACCTCTTCCCTTTTGAGAGTTAGGGTTAGACACCCTATCATCACGAGCCTTGGGGAACTTAGAATATACTTGATTGGATAACTCTTCTTGAACCTAGGATTATGTTGAATTTCCAACCTTCCCTTTGAAGAACCACTTTCGTAAGACTTGGACCTCTTGGCCTCTCTATTCTTCCTCCTTAGTCTACTTTCTTCCACTTGTTGAGCATGAACCATTAGATGAGAGATATTCATATTATCATGAAATATAGTCGAACGACATTCTTCTACTAATTCTTTGTACACTCCCGTAAGAAAATAACTCATCTCATACCTTGGGTTAGACACCAAGGATAGAGCATACTTGGAAAATTTACTAAACTTCAAGGAGTAATCAAGTACACTCATACCTCCTTGACGAAGGTTGATGAATTCTTCTACCTTAGCCTCTCTTAACTCGCTACGAAAGAACCTATCAAGGAAAGCCCTCTTGAAGATCTCCCAAGTCACCGGACCACCTCTTAGCACCCTATTATCCCTCTATTGTGTGTACCAAGTTTGGGCCATATCTTTGAGTTGATAGGCCGCCAACTCGTCCTTCTCATTCGAAGTCACGCCTATAGCAAATAAGATCTTGAAGACCTCATCTATAAAGTCTTGGGGGTCTTCACCCTCTTTTGACCCGAAGAACATAGGAGGGTTCATTCTAGTGAAGTCTCTCAAACGTGAAGTCATAATGCTAGCAAGTTCAGGCATACGGGGTCCAACTTCCGGATTCACTTGTGCTGTCATATCTTGGACTTGAGAAGTTACGGGATTAGCTTGAGAGGTCATGGCTTGAGCCAAATTGAGAAAAGCCTACCTTATCTATTTGTCCATCATAGGTGGAGGAACAACAGGAACTTGATCACCCATAGAAACTTCCTCAAGTGGAGGCACTTGATTGTCTTGCGGGGGAGCTTGGTTGTCATGAGCTCCCGCATTAGCAATCCCTTCTTCGGCCCTTATTACGGCTGCCCTTCTAGTAGTCATACCTATAACCACAATAAAAGGTTTAGGTGAAAGAACACATAAGTAGACTCTAGAGGCACGAGCTAGGAATTACAAAAAGATGAGAGTTTCCTAAGCATCACATAGTCTTTCATTCATAAGTGTGGCGCGCTTCACAATTATGAATGAGAATCTACGTAGACGTGGTTTAATGAGACATCGATCCTAGGGATATTCAACTTCATGCTCTGATACCGAGTTTGTCACATCCGGGGCACACCCCCTAGATGTAACTGGCGTCATCGTCCTCACAGAGGACTAAGACTAGCCTCTTAGAATTCGTCATTACATTCATATGTTAAAAAGTGCAGAAAATTAAAACTTTTCATATATATCTACATAATGAGGTTTACATAGACCTATTGCTTACACATAATATATACATAGGGAGTTTATTAGGCTCCTCACAATAAGAAGATTAAATAGGCTTCTACTTTTATGACACATATAAAATATACACAATATAGTCTTAATAGGGATGTCTCATATAAAACCATCTAAACAGAATAGAACAATACGGGCATAGCCCTTACACAAATGTATAATTGCCACTTAGGGCTTACAACAATGTCTTCAACAATAAGAGTGAAATTAATGTCCTTGGACTATATCAAGTAACATAGGTAGAATACGAAAAGGAATCATCCTGGGATCTTGAGGACATACCCACACTTGGAGAAAAGATCCAAGCCTTCCTTGCAAATTGGCCACAACCTCTTCAATGACCGGAACCTAAAATATTTGGAAAAAGGGAGAAATATGGGTTAGTACACCACTTGTACTAAGTATGGGAACATATGCACACACATACTTTGAAATCATGCACAAAGGGACATTTGTTCAAAACCATGTTTAGTTACTTTGAAAAGCCTTATGCACAACCAAGAACCCATATAAGCCAATAATCACATATTCCTTAAGACAAAACCATTACAACGCAAGACTAACATCATCAAGTAAGGTTAAGTCAAAATATGTAATATCATATTTGAGTACATAATCAAAACAACTCCAACATCATGTTATAACAACAAAGCATGTATAAGAGTTCATAACATTAAAACATATGCAAGACCCTTACTCATAACCCTCCATCAAGTCTACAAGTACAATGACCAAGTAAAGTCCCACAACCTCACTCTACCAAGTAAACCAAACAAAGGACCATAAGCAATGCCTAGTTTCACATAACATAGCATCAAGAGTAGTCATCATCATATTTAGGCCTTATAAAAGTGTTAAGGGCTTTTTAAATGGTTTATTAACATTATTTTAGGCCTTATAAAAGTGTTACTAACCTTAGACCAACATGTGAGGCTCTATATTAGGTCTTGAACATTCGGAGTTTTACACTTAATACCAAGTACCCCATCTCCCTCTTGCGAGAAAGCTTCAACAGATTTCCCACGTACGGAATCTTTTAACTCCATCAAGATGGGATCACGGTGTTGCTTGGCTTTCACATCAACAACTAAGGATGACTTGAAGCTATGTCGGACCATGAAACCTCCTTTTGGAGAATCTTTTAGTCGAACACCCAACTGTCCTAATCTATGCACGTCTCTTACTAACTCTTTTTTCTCATCAACTACATGAGTTACCCATATACATCCGACTCAAAGCATCCGCAAGCACATTGGCTTTCCCAGGGTGGTAAAGGACACTCGTATCATAGTCTTTCAAAAGCTCTAGCCACCTTATTTTCTAGAGGTTTAACTCTTTTGGGGTGAACAAATATTAGAGATTTTTGTGATCAGTGAACACATATACATCCACTCCATATAGATAGTGTCTCCATATCTTCAAAGCGAACACCACGGCCACTAGTTCAAGGTAATGAGTTTGATAGTTCTTTTCGTGTATCTTGAGTTTCCTTATGGCATAAGCTATAACTTCACCATGTTTCTAAAGGACACAACCCAAACCTACTCGAGAAGTGTCACAATTTACCAAAAAACCTTAAATACCCTCCAGTAAGGTCAATAACAGAGTGGAGGTAAGCTTATTCTTCAACTCTTGGAAGCCTTTCACACAAGCTTTCGTCCATTCAAACATATGTTTCTTTTGGGTTAGGGTAGTCAATGGAGAAGCGATAGATGTGAGTCCGTCAACAAAATACCCGGCTAAATCTAAGAAGCTTCGAATATCGGTAGGGGTTAGGGGTCTAGGCCAATTCTTAACCACCTCTATTTTCTTTGGATCAACCTATATACCCACACTAGATACAATGAAACTAAGAAAAGCAACCAATCTAAGCCAAAACTTACACTTACTATATATAGCAAAGAGTTGGTGTTCCTTGAGGACTTGCAATACTATCCTCAAATGACCCATGTATTCATCCTCACTCTTGGAATATATCAAGATGTCTTCAATAAAGACAATTACAAATGAATCAAGATAATCCAAAACACCATATTCATAAGGTCCATAAAATCTTCTAGGGCATTAGTTAGACCAAAGGACATGACTAGTAACTCATAATGACCATACCTTGTTCGGAAAGCCGTTTTATGAATTTCAGCTCCTCTAACTCTAAGTTGGTGATACCTTGACCTCAAGTCAATCTTCGAAAAGTAACTTGCCCCTTGGAGTTGGTCAAATAAATCATCAATTCTAGGGAGAGGATACTTATTCTTTATAATGACCTTGTTCAATTGGTGGTAGTCAATACACATCCTAAGGGACCCATCTTTCCTTTTCACAAATAATACCGGAGTGCCCCATGGAGATATGCTTGGTCGAATAAAACCCTTATCTAGAAAATCCTTGAGTTGTGCTTTCAATTCTTTCAACTCGGTCGAGCCATTTGATATGGAGGAATTAATATGGTTTGAATATTCGGCAACAAGTCTATGCTGAAATCTATTTCCCGTTCTGGAGGAATTTCGAGTAAGTCATCGAGTAAGACTTTCGGAAAAACTTTCACTACAGGGACAGAATCTAAAGGAGGAGCCTCGGACCTAAGTTCCTTGACCCTCACAATATGATAGAGACATCCCTTAGAAATTATTTTACAAGTTTTTAGACATGAAATAATTTGACCTCTAGGGATTGAGTTTCCCCCCTTCTATTCTAAAACAGGTTCATTAGGAAATTGGAATTTTACTACCCTTGTTCTACAATCAATTGAAGCAAAACAAGCATGTAACCAATCCATCCCCAATATGACATCAAATTCAAAAATATCAGGGTTCACCAAATCAATCAATGTGACTCAATTGGACAGTAAAATGGGACAGCTCCTACATACTCTTTTAGCAACCACGGAGTCACCCACCGGTGTATAAACCTAAAAGGGTTCATCTAAGACATCGTGGAGCTCATCAAACTTCATAGACACTAAAGGAATTACAAACAAAAAAAGAGGCACCGGAATCAAACAATGCATAAACATTAGTTAAAAATACTTGCAACATACCAGTGACAACATTGGGAAAATCCTCTTGTTCACCCCTAGATTAGAGAGCATAGAAGTGGTTTTTCTTAGGAGCATCGTAATTAAGACCACTTGCTTTTTCTTGGTTACTCTCCCTTCCTTGAGTATTGTCAATGGGACAATACCTCACAATGTGACCACTCTTTCCACAACCAAAACAATTGTCCGTTCGCACTAGATATTTACCCATGTGCTTCTTCCCACATTTGGCACAATTAGGTTTCTCACTTTGCGAACCACCACCTTAGGGTTAGGTACCCTATCTCTGTTATCCTTGAGAAATTAGAAAGAACTTGGTTGGAGGATCTCTTCTTATACTTTGGTTTGTCTTGAATTTCAAACTTACCCTTAGAAGTACCTCCATCATAGGGTTTTTCCCTCTTCTATCCCTATTATTCCTCTTAAGTCTACTCTCCTCAACTTGTTGAGCATGCAACATCAAATGAGATAGGTCCATGTCATTGTGAAGCATTGACGCACGACACTCTTCCACAAGATCATCAGACACACCCATCATAAAACAACTCATTTTATCTCTAAGATTAGTCACCAAATATGAGGCATATTTAGACAACTTAATGAATTTCAAAGAGTATTCTTGAACACTCATAACTCCTTGACGAAGGTTGATGAACTATTTCACTTTTACCTTTATTTTCTCCCTTTGGAAGAACCTATCAAGAATTGCCCTCCTAAAGACTTCCCAACTTATGGTACCCGCTCTCAAAGCCCTATTTTCCTTCCATTGAGTGTACAAAGTTTAGCCACATCTTTGAGTTGATAAGAGGCTAGCTCGGCCCTCTCATTTGAACTCACCCCGATAGAATACAAGATTTTATAAACCTCATCTCAAAATTCTTGATGATCCTCATTTACCTTAGACCCAAAGAACATTGGAGGATTCATCCTAGTGAAGTCCCTTAAACGTGAAGCCATGGTACTAGCATTTTGATTCACACGGGGTGAAACTTCCCAATTTGCTTGTGACATGATCGCTTGAGCTTGAGTAGTTATGTCTTCAGCTTGAATAGCCATGGCTTGAGTCAAGTTTAGGAAAGCGCCCTTATTTCTCCATCTTTCATGAGCGGAGGAATGACCGAAGCTTGGCCACCTAGAGGAATTTTCTCTTGAAGAGGATCTTGGTTGCATTGGGAGGAACTCCCGCATTCGCAATCTCCGCTTCAACCCTTCTTGCGGCTGCCCTTCTAGTAGTCATAGCCTATATCCCCAAGAAAGTATTCGAAGGAAAGGACACATAGAGTTAAGACTCTTCAGGCACGACTTAAGAATACCAAACAAAGTGAGAATTTCCTAAGCATCACATAGAACTTCTTTCATAAGTATGGCGCACTTCACAATTATGAACTAGACTCTAAAACGTGGTTTTGTGAGACATCATTCCTAGTATTATTCAACCTCATGCTCTGACATCAAGTTTGTCACGACCCGAGAGCACCCCCTAGTCGTAACCGACATGTTCATCCTCGAAGAGGTCTTAGAAAAGTCCTTATCATTCATCATTGCATACTAATTAGAATAAAAGCGGAAATTTAAAACTTTTCATTTGAAGTTCAACTTCACTTCATATATCAAAATAGAAACTAACATGTCTCACATTGCCATCTAAACATAAGAGTATGAAAATTTGGGACTTAGCCTTTACATCAATAACAGGTCTTACAATACGAATTACAACATAGTCCTTCAATAAGGAAAGTGGAACTAGGATTAGAATCAAGCATTTTCATCCTCAAACATGAGGACTCACCAACTTGGGAATAACAATCCAAGTTTCTTCAAGAAAGGACTATAATCACCTCAATGGCCCGAACCTACACTTTGTGTAGAAAATAGGAGAAATATGGGTAAGTACAAACCACATGTACTAGGTATGGAAACGTATGAAAGTAAATCATTTGAAAACATGCACAAAAGAAAATGTTGTTTATAAGCATGATATATTCATTTTAAAAGTCTTTATGCACATTCCAAGAACATTATACAAGTACATACAAAAAGTAACATCATGATAAATGCATAGTCAAAATTTCATATTTAGAGTTCATTTCATAAATACATCACAACACTTTACTCATAACTCCAATCAAAGTTTACTAGTGCAATATGTATGTGAAGCCCTATAACCCTACACGAACAAACAAAACCAACAATGAGGTCACAAACATTATCATCTACCTTATGCACTCATCATAAAAAAGTATAGTCAACAACATGCATACCAAGTGAGACCAGTATCATGTATATAAAGTGAAACCAACATCATGCATATCATATGAGACCAACATCAAGCATATCATTCATAGTATATATACATACATAAAGAACCCACCCTAGAATTCCTTTCAAGGTCAACTTGTGCAATGTACAGGTAAAGTCCCGTACTCTTACCTACACTGACTAACACCACTTAAGTAGTTCTAGTTAGTGTTCATCTTCTAATTTTCATTCATTCATTTTTAACATTCGGGAAACTTCGCCATAACTGACATAGACCATGTGAGCTACATCGAATCCGGTGTCATCCCCTCACACCGAAAGGTGGGTTTCCTACTTGCCAAGGTAAGACACAAACATTCGTGTAGCATCTAGGTGGATCCACTAGCTAAGGTTCCTATGGGGGCACAAAGTTAAGGAACTAGGAGGTTGTTACTAGAAACCCTGGTTATGCTAATTAGCATTGTGGTTTCAACCTCATGAGAAACATCGAGGGAAACCTCCCTTCCTTTGTGAATAAACACCTCTATTGTCAAGTTCACTCAGTGCTAAGCTAAATTTCCTTTTTGAAATGTCTTTAAGACTTTCTTAACATTAATTCATAACATAGTTCGTAGGAGTTTAACTTCTCGTATAACATGTTCATAGCTTATAGGTTCTAGGATGAGAAAGCCCTTTCATCACAAACTCAACATCATGTGAGAACATTACTTTAAAGCATAGTCATAAGATGTACCTAAGAATTACCTTCAATTTTCTTAATAGCACACCAATCATCATCTCACAATCTTCACATTCATATCATGATAATACATTCATAAATTCATCCTTCATACTTCACGTAATCAACATTACCAAAGATAAACCAACAATACTACAATAGAATGTCCACATCCTTGAAGATCTTACCAATGGCCTTCAAGATACCCTTTCAAGACTTCATCCAAAACCATAATATTCATCAATACAATTCATCATCATCATCATACAATAGTCAATTATACAATAACATACTCAATTACATCACCTCTTATCAATATTCAACATAATTCAAGAGTTAGGGTTAAGAGAAGAGCAACATTCATGGGTGTTTAAGGAATTAGGTCAAAACCCTGAGACAATACACCAAATTATTCATAAACATTCATAATAAATTATTATTAATAAATTCTAGAAAAAATAAGTCAAGTTTAAAAGTAACCCACAACATTAAGTGAAATCTAGATATTCGGAAGAACATTGAAATCAATTTGAAGGAACCTCTTGTAGAAAGGAGTCACAAGAGTGAAAAGTTATCATACCTTGTCAATCCTTTATTATGTCCAATTGTGTTGTCCATGACTTGAGCAAGATAGATTTATGGATTTGAGGGCTCTGAACCTATAGTTTTTATACCTTTAAACTATATGTTTAGCGATAGTTGTTTATATTGTAGGGAATGTTCTAGAGGATGCATGAAGTTGGTCATTCGAGATGGAGATTTTGAGAGCCTTAAGGAAGATCGCATTTGCATATAGGCATCTATATTTTGTATAAGCCTTGGGACTTGTACATGATCTATGTGTTGCATATTTACATGAAAATTTGAGGATTGGTTTGATCATTGTCACATCCGGGGAGCACCCCCTAGAAGTAACATGGCGTACTTGACCTCTCGGAGGTCTTATACAAGCCATAGTTATCATTCATCGCATTGACATAGTAAATTTAGCGGAAATTTAGAACTTTTTATAGCACATCATATGCTAGAAACTTTACTTCATATATGTAAAAATATCATACTACATACTAGACCTTAAGTCTCTTTGCCATCTTAGACTCAATAAACATTAGAATACATTAGGGATACGGCCCTTAAAACATAAGACATAACTATACAATCTTTAAACATTTTACATTAAGACATGAGTAGGGAATCCTTGGAACTTAAGGACCCCTTTCCTTGAGCTGGGGAATCATCTAGCTAGCTCTTCACCATTCAAGACATCCTTTAAGCATCCATAACCTACACTTTGTATAAAAAGAAGAGAAGAATGGGATTAGCACAAGAATGTACCAAGTATGGCAACCATGCAAAAACATGCATTTAAAAGGGACATTTTCTTTGAAATCATACTTCATGCCATTTTGAGTAAATAATCATAAAACCCTTATACAATAGAATTTATATCATTCACATACATCATAGAAACATAATCAAAGGCCAAACATTTCATAAGATCACATATAGAATTTATTACATTTTTCATGTCACATTACAATGACTAGTTTTCCCTTAACAGTGAACTATCTTCCCTTTCATTCATTAACCTCCCAAGTAACCCTCTAGTGATACTTGGTGCGATGCATCACCTTAAGGCCACAAGTAAACATACATATCATCTACACAAGACAACACATACCATCATAGAAGTATAGTACAACTTAGACATAGTTAAGCCAAGACTATAAGGACAATTTCAGTAAACTACCTTTAACTTGCACATATACCAATTCACTTCACATTAATGCATTATAAGACCTTACTCACAATCCTACTCTAAGCCTACTAGTGCAATGTATATGTGAAGCCCCATAACCTCACACATACTTAGTAAACCTATCATAAGACCACAAGCCTTACCATCCAATTTATACATCAACAAGTAAGTGAAGACAACTTCATTCATGTCAATACAAGACCTTCATCATATAGGCAATCATATCAACATCATGCATATAGACTCATACCATGCACATCTTCATAACAAGTAGACCAATACTACAAAGTCATGCATGAAGAACATATACATAGTGACATGCATTAGAACACCTTCCTAAGACTTCCTAAGGAGCTACTTGTGCAATGTCTAGATGGGTTCATTACTTCCACCTATCCTAAGTAACCTCCCTTAAGTCATCTTAGTTAGGGTCCTAGTCATTTACTTCCATTGTCCATTTTACTTTAGGGAAACTATAGCCTTAATCGACATAGACCATGTGATGCTAAAGATGAAATCCAGTGTCATGAAACCCCACACCGAAAGAAGGTGTTCTACCGGCCAAAGTAGAATCAAACGTGACATAGCATTCTAGGTGGATCCACTAGCTAGTATCCTATGATGGCAACATAGTTATGGAACTTGGAGGTACATGTGAAAACCCTCTTTATGCCTAATGGGGCATTATAGTTATTCACTTATGGAAACCCTATTTATACCAATTGAGGTATTGTGGTAATCCACCTCATGAGATTTATGGTAGACCTTCCTTCCCACATTTGGAAGGGACACACACTCATATTCAAGTTCACTCGGTGCTAAGCTAAGTTCCCTTTATTGAAAAAGCCTTTATTATCATTTTACATAAAACATAAGCTTAGGATCTCACATATGCTTATAACATATTCAAGCACCTATCTAGTTGAAGAGTATTCTTGGGCACACCTTCAAGGCCCCTCTATTAACTAGATCATCTTTCATGTGTGTGAGTGTATACATATATGTGAGCAAACCTTTCACATAACACATTATGTCACACATGTTCATACATCATATTCATACATATAGAAACCAAAACTAGAACTATCCTATCAAGGTACACATGTGCAATGCATAGGCAAAGTCCCATACCCTTGCCCATACTAGTACACCTATTAAGTCATCCTAGCTAAGGAAACACATATTATACTTTCATAACGTCATTTTAACATGCATAGTAGTAGACACTTAGTGAATATGAGAACTACCTTTTATTTAGACACCATGACCTATACTACTTGTAACATACATGTAAAGTGAGTGTGTGTGTACATTGGTCACATGATCACATAATGGCTATCAACAACACATTGAGGCAGCCGACCACACAACACACAATAGCATAGGAGACAAGTCAACTTCATATTACACTTAAGACTCCTAACTTGTACTATTCATGCATTCACATAGGGGTACATAGGTAAGGGATTATTAACCATTTTAACGCATCAATGGAAGCACCTATACTTTACCCTAACATGGATATACACATGCTTATACAATGGACATACAACCTAGATCACAACTAGAATAGGAAAGTAGGCATAAGCTTCTCATAGTATCATCATTAGCAGATGTTCATATGTCCATCAATTGGCCTTCAAGAACATGGTCAACAAACATATATATAATGACAATAAAGTAAACACCGCCACCATAAGTGGACCATACCACACAATGCCATACAAGGCATCATCAACATTACCAAAAAGAAATAGAGAAATAGAAGAATAGAGCAATTCTTACCCATCCTTTAGCCTTTGATCATCATTGACCTTTACTACTCTTTCATCAATAATTCAAGTATAGGCAGTAGCTAAAACATAATAATCATATACAAAATCATGGATAAGCTACATCAAGGCCATGCTACAAACTAGTACAACATATCATTAACATACTAGAATGTAGAAGGACATAGACCATCAACCAATTTCAGTTACATGGATTATAGATCATATTTCATCATAAATATCAATCAAAGCCAGTATCTAATCATACACTTAGTCATAATGAAATCATGCTCAAGTCACTTCAAGATCAAGCTACAACATAGGCATTAGACTTGTCAATTCGCTAGAGGACAGAGGAATTTGCCAATACTATCGATTCCCTAAGGCCTTGATCATCAATCATATATTACCAATAAAATACATGCTAGGCAGTAGCTCCATAAATCTTTACTAAAAAGGAATCATGCTTCATCTAACCCCAATTCGAGATCACATCACATACATAGTACTACCAATCGATAAACTTGAAGAACTTAGATCAACTCATATCAATCCTTCTTCACCTTGATCATACATGATTTATAACTACAAATTAATCATAATATCAACTTAAAACAGTAGCTATAATCATCATCACCTAATCGAGTTCAACATTTAATCATAAAAAGGCCATGTTACAGAGAATTCCTAGAATACTAAACTAGGCATGTTCAACCCTACATACATTGATCCACATGGATCCTTCAACATCAATTCAACATTAATTCACGTAAATAACAGTAGGTATAACCACTTCAACGTAATAGAATCATAATTCAATACATAACAAATCAAGATCACAAAGCCCATGCAAGGACTAAATCAAGTTTGGAAGGGACATGGGTTCATCATGCAATTGGAGTCAAAATCACGTTAAAACCACTGTATTAACTTCAACTAATCATTATTTAATCGTTCAAAACATTTTTAGAAGGAACCCATGGATAGATTGAAGAAGAAGAACTTTGATCATATTTTTCTCTTTGAAATCTTTGAGATTAACTCTCTAGATGGAAGGATAACTAGAGATGAAGATCACCATACCTGTTTATTCATGAAAACCTTTAAAAATTGATGAATCATCCATGGAAATCCAAGCTCCCAGCTGTTCTTGAGCTTCACCAACAATGGTGGTTTCTAGGGAGAATATTTTTGGAGGGAAAGGTTCAATTTGTGTGAGTTGGTTTGGGAATGGGTTGATCACGTTTTGATCACTTAAATACACCCAAAATAACCAAATAAATTGTGTAGGGTTAGTTTAGCACGTGGGGTGAATTTCTCATTCACCCCTTTAATGAAACAGTGCATAGGCAGCAGGGTGCAGGCCACCATCGACAGAACCATGTACTGGCCGTTGGTCAGTCGATGGGCCGTGCATTGGCTTTCGTCGATTGGTCCTTGGCCACTTTTTGGCTTGAGACCTGCCCAAGCTAAGTGTCAAACGATGATACCTCACCTACGGGCCGTTGTTTGATCAATTGGCCATCGTTTGGTCCGTCGATTGACACTGCCAAGGTAGTGACTCGACCAGCCTTGGGTCCTTCTTGTGGGCCCTTTTGCGGGCCCTTTTGAAGTTGTACCTGGACGTTTCCCACGTAAATACGACCCTTAACAAGTTGTATACCTCCCACATAAGTTTCTCCCAAAACAAACACCTGAAACACGTCCAAACATGCAAGGCCCCATCAAGACACACACATGCATGTCTCGAGGCTATCTTTCGAAACGTCTTGGGCGTTCATGGACGTTTGACCTCCAAACTTCTCGAAACTTCATATAATACCATTTAACATCATTATAACTCATTTTAAGACTTCATAATCTCATTCATGCACATATAAGCACGCATAGGCATATGAGGCACATAGGTGACTAATCGTCGAACGTCTTGGTCGTCCCTTGACGTTTGACTTCCAAATTACCTAAAACTTTGCACACTGACTCTTAAACATATTATGAGACATTTTAGGACCTTATAACCTTAATACAATCATGTTAGGCTATAGACACCCTAACTCATTTTGGGGGTCTTACAATCATATCATTGTGGGTTGTAATATAAGTATAGTTATACGTTTTGGTCTTTTTAGGGTATGTTAAACCCAAGGCTTGTAATATGCTACTTTACTATTTATATTGTAAGTTTGTGTGAAGCATGAACCGGCCGATTTAGGAACTCGAAAGTTGGTAATATTCTTGTTATTTCATCATTAAGTGTGAAGACAATATATGCATGAAAAACGCATCGGTTATTTGCTTAAAATAATTTGGGAGGGTTTTTTCGTCATAAATTAAAATTTCGCGCCATATCAAGTTTGGCATCAAATAAATATTTAAAATGGGCAAGATGCACATTATTAACTAAATTCTACGTTATGAACCTAATTCCTCAACTAGATTAAAATTAGTATGTCCTTCGTTAATCTCTTCTAAATGTCGCAAGTATTAAATTAATTTTCTTGTTAAGTGGTAGTATCTCTTCGAGGGGGGTCGCTACAGAATCCCCTATTTCCAACACGTAAATTCCATCAGTCAGCTCAAATCAAGTTTCTTCTCGTTGGAATCGAGCAGTTATTAACAATCACCTTTGTTAATTATTGTGGAGATCCTAAATATATAATTTAATATGAAAATAAAAAAATCTCAAAGTAGATGAAATGTATTGGGATTGATTCAATGGATAGACTTCAAAAATAATTTATGTTGGGTCATTCATTTCTAAGCTTGCCACGTGCTTTTTCAACAAAATTAAGGGAAAATTGTGTACCAAATTATAATAGATATATAGTATGTTTTGATCGAAAGTATAAAAAAAATGATATATTTGATCGAAATTATAAAAAAGCACTATGTCTAAATGATTTTTGATAGTTCAAGGATATAAATGTTCATTTTCCATTTATTTAATCATATTGAAAAATCGACGAGATAATGCACAAGTAGCCCCCAAGCTATAACCAAAATTCCATCAATACACTTAAACCTAACTGGGATTCAATTAGCCCTTTAACTTATATTAAAATTGAATAAACACACCAACAAAAGTGACATGTCAAAGATTGTGCAAATTCTCTTAAAGGCAAGTGAAGACCTATGAAGTTGAAAACGTGTCTTTTTTAATTGATATATTTACAATTAGTTAGTGCACGTAATTATTGACATTAAAAGTTATGTATAATTTATTTTTTCCATGTCTTTCTTCGTAAAATATTTATTTTAATTTCTTCCCCACCTTAAACTTTTTACTTTTTTCCGTTTCATTAATTTCTTATCTTTTCACTATTAATTATTTTCAAAATTATGTGTATATTTTCAAATTAATTAATTAAAAGTTTTCTATAAATTTTGACATTTTAGTTTTTCTTATGTTTTATTTTATTTATTCAATTATTTTGATATCCGTTCGAAATTAATTTATTTTAAATACAATTTTCAAATTAATTTTTAAATTAAATCAAAAGGAAAGACATAAAAATAAAATCATAAATAAAATCAATTGAAAAAATAGAAATAATTACGAATAATGGTAAAAGAAATGAAGAAAAATATTTAAACACAAGTAAAAAATAGATAAAAACAAATTCTGTGTTTTAACTTAATTCAAATTCAAGATAAAGAAAATAACAAGATTTTAAAAAAAATAAACTAAAAATGTAAAATGTTTTTAAAATAAACGAAATAATTACACATCCGTCATGTGATGTACAAATAAAGTCATTTACCTTGTTGAGGTGACATGTAATTACTAAAGGCGCACGAAAATACAAAATAAAATGAGTTCAGGGATAATAGGATACTAAACACATGATTCCTTCGTGATGGATAAATTAATGAAGAATGAATTGGGGCCAGAAAACTTTTTGGTAGTAACTTGGAATTCCTAGCCTAGTCCAGATTTGGACGAAATTTGATTCATTAAGGTGTAAGACCCTCAAAATGAAATAGGATGAACTAGAGCTTCACATGAGTTTTATGAGTTAATAAGTTGTTAAAATAATGATAAATATCTTTTAATAGTTGGCTTGATGAGTTTTGAGGTCAAACGTCAAGTGACGACCAAGACGTCTGTTTATAGCTAATCCGGATTTACCCAAGAGATTTGAGCTTGATGCGCCTCTCAACAAGTATAATAGGGGAACATTATATTCTTCTGATCCTGTTGGCTATACTGACTATCCATTTCTAGAAAATGTGGTATGATAATGCCAAGGAAGAATTAAAGATCACTAGGTCTTCCTCAACAAGGAAATGATTCCTTTGTATCTTGAAGTGTCCTCACAAATCAAACTATCACCTTTGATTTAGTTTCCACCCCAGAACCTGTGTTTTGGGACTTCCTTTCTTGACTTGATTGGATATACATTTTACATCTTTATTCCAACTTAAGATACGTCTTTACCGATAAAGAACATATGATTGAAAGAGTCAACTTTTCATGTAGCACATTATATGGAAGTTGTGAACCCATTGGAACCAAAAAATGTATCTCTTTTTTCATTCCAAAATCCAGAGTAATTTACATGACTGATCTATTAAAAAAGTTGGAAATCAATCAAGTCCAAGCCTCTGGATCCTCTTTGTTTTGCTCAAAGTTCCCATTCTACCAATGACTTCCTTGAAGTTTTTGTAGTCCCTGACCATAAAAAGGTTACGCAGACACTAGATATCATTTGAATCACTTTTTTTGGCAGCTAGAAAATGTGTGCCAATATGTTTGCAGGGTATACTTTTGAAAAGTTGCACTATCCCACTATGCCTTGCTTCTCTACACGTGTTGTTGAAATCCTTCAAATCATAAGCTTATATATATATATTTATATATATATATATATATAACATAATCATATAGGAGGAGTATATGCAGCTAACAAAGAAGAACAACTATGCCTAAAACATACCAATAACTCACGAGCGACAACATCGGCAATAAATAAATGGTGTATCAGCACACCCTTCCTTTCTCCCACTTCCCACATGATAACATGGCTTATATACGAGTTCAAGCTTACTAACCAACCTTACTTCACAGTCAAAAAAAACTTAATAGCTTAAACAATTACACAGTACTCAAAGTCACGGTTTCCGATCACCATCCGATGAGTTCTTACCATAAACCTACTAGTGATATCTCGTAATTGATTATTCGGATATATCTTTATTGATCTTCCATATTTTAGTATCTCATTAGTGATTTAGTTTCAATTATGATTAGGAAAAGATCACACTACTGTATTAGTTGATTCTTTCCTTATTTGTTGTTCTCTCTCTTGTATAAATATAAATACATATTAATAAAATAACATCTCTCCAACAGTAAAGCTTATATGTTATCAATAGCATAAAAGCTTAACGAAAAAAATTTCCCTTACCATTTGTGTCTTTCCTGCTGCCACTAACAATGGTGTCACCTGATGCCTCCACCGAGAACACCTCAACCACACCTTCTACCAAATTCTCCCAGAACTCTCACCATGAATAGAAATGAGCAGTTGATCAATATCAATGTTGGCTCTTGTAGTTTACAAAACTGAATTGATACTTTATGTCACATCCAGGGAGCAACCCCTAGAAGTAACATGGTATACTTGACCTCTCAGAGGTATTATACAAGCCCATAGTTATCATTCATCGCATTGACATAGTAAATTTATCGGAAAATTTAAAACTTTTCTTAGCACATCATATGCTAGAAACTTCATCTCATATATAGATAAAACATAAGTAATAATACATATATAGACCTTAAGTCTCTTTGTCATCTTAGACTCAACAACATTAGAGTACATTAGGTACACGGCCGATAAGACACATAACATAACTATACACTATTTAAACACTTTACATTAAAGACATAAGTAGGAGATCCTTGAACTTTAAGGATTCCTTTAATTGAGATTGGGAATCATCTATCAAGCTCTTCACCATTCAAGACATCCTTTAAGCATCCATAACCTACACTTTGTGTAAAAAGTAGAGAAGAATGGGATTAGCACAAGAATGTACTATGTATGGCAACCATGCAAAAACATGCATTTAAAAGGGACATTTTCTTTGAAATCATGCTTCATGCCATTTTAAGTAAATCATCATAAAACTTTTATCAATATCATTTATATCAATCACATACTTCATATAATCATATTCAAAGGCCAAACATCATAGAAATTTCATATAGAATTTAAGTCCAATTTGAGGTCACTTTACAGTGAGCTCATTCTCCTTAACAGTGAACTTCCCTTTTTCATTCATTAACCTTCCAACTAATCCTTTAGTGATACTTGGTGCAATGCATCACCTTAGGACAACAAGGAAAATCATACATATAACCTACATGAAGCAACACATACCATCATAGGAGTATAGTACAACATATATATATTTAGGCCAAGCCTAAAAGGGCATTACAGTGAACTCCTAGCCATTATGCACATATACTTATTTTATTTCACATAGAACCTTATAAGACCTAAATCAAGCCCCCAAATCTAAGTCTATTAGTGCAATGTACATGTAAGGCCCCATAACCTCACACATACTTAATAAACCTATCATGAGACCGCAAGCCTTTACATCCAAGTCATTCATCAACATAGTGAGAGAAAACACTTCATTTATGTCAAGCAAGACCTTCATCATATGGTCAATAAGATCAACATCATGCATATAGACTTATACCATGCGCACCATCATAACAAGTAGACCAATACTACAAAATCATGCATACATAACATATACATAGTGACATGCATTAGAACACCTTCCTAAGACTTCCTAAGGAGCTACTTGTGCAATGTCTAGATGGGTTCATTACTTTCAGCTATCCTAAGTAACTTACCTTAAGTCCTCCTAGTTAGGGTCCTATTCATTACTTCCATTGTCCATTTTACTTTAGGGAAACTATAGCCTTAACCGAAACTAAGAGCATGGGTGCTAAACATGGAATTTGGTGTTGTAGAGCCTTACACCAAGGGAAGATGTTCCTACCTAGACAAGGTAGAACATTAACACATCCTAGAATATTAGGTGATATCACTTGCTAGATCCTATGTGGCAATCATAGTTTATGGAACTTGGGGGTTATCATGGAAACACCACTCTACACCCATTTTGGGTCATGAGGCTATCCACCCCGTGAGGATCGTAGTGAAACCTACCTCCCCTATTTGGGAAAGTGTCACTCCCTCACATGAGGACCGTAGTGAACCGTACCTTCCCTATGTTGGAAAGTGTCACCCCCTCATCTACAAGTTCACTCGGTGCTAAGCTAAGTTCCCTTTATTGAAAAAGCCTTTATTTTCATTTCTTTATAAAACATAGGTTTAGGAGAGTCATCCCCTCATATGATTAACTTATAGGTCATAGATGAAAGTTCATCAACCTAATTCATGTGAGAAACCCTTTCACATGGACATAGCATATGTATTAGCACTATCTAGTTAAGGATACACTTGAGAACACATTTCAAGGCTCCTCTATTGACTATATCATCATTCATGTGTGTGTGTGTATACATATATGTGATCAAGCCTTTCACATAACACATTAAGACCACACATGACCATACATTCATTCATGCACATAGAAACCAAACCTAGGAACTATCCTATCAAGGTACACATGTGCAATGCATAGACAAGGTCCCATACCCTTGCCCATACTAGTACACCTATCAAGTCATCCTATTAAGGAAATACATAACATACTTCACATACATATACTTTACATGTATAGTAGTAGACACTAGTGAATATGAGAACAACCTTCCATTAGACACTATGAACATTTACTACATTGTAAGCATGCATGAAGTGTGAGTGTGTGTGTACATTAGTCAACATGATCACATAATGGCTATCAACAACTCACTGAGGCAGCCACCCTCTTAGACCACATTACACTTTCAAGTATAGACCACACAACACAGTTTAGCATAGGAGACAATACAATCTTCATATTATACTTTAAGGCTCCAAACATTAGCTATTCACACATTCACATAGGGGTACATGGGTAGGGGTCATAAATCTTTAACACTTCATTAATGGCAGCACCTACACATGGTCTTACATAACCCTTTTACATGCTCATAACAATAGTAATTATAACCTAGATTCACAACTACAATAGAAGACTAGGCACAAGTTACACATAAGGTGATCATCATAACCACTAATTCATATAATCATCAGTTTGCCTTCATGGCCATGGTCAACACATATATAGTGACATAAAGTAAACACCGCCACCATAAGTGGACCATACCACACAATACCATACAAGGCTTCATCAACATTTCTATAGGGAAATAGAGAAGTAGAAGAATAGAGCAATTCTTACCCACCCTTTAGCCTTTGGTCATCATTGACCTTTACTATACTTTAATTAATAATTCAAGTATAGGGCAGTAGCTAAAACATAATAATCATATAAGAAGTCATGCATAAGTTACTACAAGGCCATAATACAAACTAGTACAACATATCATTAACATGTTAGAATGTAGAAGGACATAGACCATCAACCAATTTCACTTACATGGATTATAGATCATATTTCATCAATAATATAAATCAAAGGTAGTAGCTAACCATACACTTAGTCATAACGAAATCATGCTTAAAGCACTTCAAGATCAAGCTTCCAACTTAGGCATTAGGCTTATTAATTCGCTAGAATAGAGAGGAATTAGCCAATACTATTGATTCTCTAAGGCCTTGATCATCAATCATATTTTAACAATAATGTACATGCTAGGCAGTAGCTAAATATATCACTACATCAAAGGAATCATGTTCATCTATCCACAATTCGAGATCACATCATATACATAGTATTATCAATCGATAGACTAAAAGAGAATAGATCAATTCATGTCAATTCTTCCTTACTTTAATCATACGAGATTCCTATCCATAATTCAATCATGATATTAACCTAAAACAGTAGATATAACCAACTTAACATGATCGAAATCCACATTGAATCATTAAGAGGCCAATGTTACAGTGAACCATGGAAACTAGGCTAAACATGTTCAAATCTTCATACATTGATCCTCATGGATCCTTCAACATCAATTCAATGTTAATTCATGTAAATAACGGTATATATAACCACTTCAACGTAATAGAATCATAATTCAATAGACAATAAATCAAGATCACAAAGCCCAAGCAAAGACTAAATCAAGTTTGGAAGGGACATGGGTTCATCATGCCATTGGAGTCAAATCCACGTTAAAACCACTGTATTAACTTCAATTCAGCATGCTTTAATCGTTCAAAACATTTTTAGAAAGAACACATGGCAAATTGAAGAAGAAGATGTTTGATCATATTTTTCTCTTTTCAAACTTTGAGATTTACCTCTATAGATGAAAGGATAACTAGAGATGAAGATCACCATACCTTTATATTCATGAAGACCTCTAAAACTTGGTGAAGAAATCATGCAATTCCAAGCTCCACGCTGTTCTTGAGCTTCAACAACAATGGAGGCTTCTAGGAGAAGATTTTTGGAGGGAAAGATTTCTTAATTGTGTATGGGATTGGGAATGGTGGTTCACGTGTTTGATGACTTATATACACCCAAAGTTAGGTAAATAACTCAATTAGAGTCGTTTAGGACGTGGGATGAATTTCACATTCACCCCTTTAATGAAACAGTACGCAGGCACAGGTTGCAGGACACCATCGACAGAGCCATCTACTGGCCGTAGGTCAGTCGACGAGCCGTGCATTGGCTTCCGTCGATTGGTCCTTGGCCAACTTTTGGCTTGAGACCTGACCAAGCTAAGTACCAATCGACGATACCTCACCTATGGTACTTTGGTTGACCAACTGGCCGCCGTTTGGTCCATCGATTGACACTGCCAAGGCAGTGTCTCGGCCAGCCTTGGATCCTTCTTGTGGGACCTTTTGCGGGGACCTTTTGAAGTCGTAGCCGGACGTTTCCCACGTAAATACAACCCTTAACAAGTTGTAGACCTTCCACATAAGTTTCACCCAAAACAAACACCTGCAACACGTCCAAACATGCAAGGCCCCATCAAGACGTACATGAATGTCTCAAGGGCTAACTTTCGAACGTCTTGGACGTTCTTGGACGTTCTTTGACATTTGACCTCCAAACTTCTCGAAACTTCACATAATACCATTTAACATCATTATAACTCTTTTTAAGACTTCATAAGCTTATTCATACACATATAAGCACGCATAGACATATGAGGCACATAGGTGACTAGTCGTCGAACGCTTTGGTCGACCCTTGACGTTTGACTTCCAAATCACCTCAAACTTTGCACACTGCCTCTTAACCATATTATAAGACATTTTAGGACATTAGAACCTTAAGAAAAACATGTTAGGCTCTAGACACCCTAACTCATTTTGGGGGTCTTACAATATCCCCCACTTGGAAACATTCGTCCTCGAATGACACTTAGAACATTTCAATCGCAACAAGGACTTCAATGCATCATAGAGCAGTTTATCATTTTCATAACATAAGCACATGGAAGTTAATGCACCAAACTTAAAAGGAACACTACTTCACATCATTTAGCACTCAATGCACATAATCAAGCAAAACATCAATTTACTCACTCTTTAATGCATCAATTACAAGGCTCTTATCATGTTCATAGGAGGAACACCCTTCTCCTAATCATAACATGGTCATTACATTCCATTTTATTAAGAGTTCATCATGAACCCTTCTTTTAATCATACTAAGGCAGATTACAACAATACTCAAAAGTAAGTAGGCACTCATACCTCCATGCACATAGACTTGAGTTAATTAAATCAACAAGGGCCTTTATTAGTTAGACCTAGTGCCATGAAGGTCACACTCAACCATACCATGCTTAGTAGTCTCCATGGAGGAATGTCCTTCTCCTCAACACACTTACATGTATCATGAGTTCATACCCAAGCAATTGCACAAACATCACCTTTACTGTAACATTAGAATTTCTCAACTTTAAACCAAGGAATGCTCATATTTTCTTCCTAGTGAAGTCTGATTGGGGATAAATTGCCTAGGAAATGAAGTTTAGAATACCTTGCTTGACTTACTGTAAATTCCTTCTAAATGGTAATCACTTTTAAGTGATGAAAAATGAAGGGTGTTAACTTAAGATCCTCTTAAGGTTGGGTTAAGTTTCTCTTAATTGGGTTTACCCTAAGTGGGGGATGGTGATGAAATAGTAAGGTTATAGGTATTGTCTACCTTGACCTTCTATTTTTGCTTGATCTTTGATTTAATAAAGTCTTGATGAGCTTGTTCATGAATAGAGTCTTGCATAAAGTATGAATTGCATGAACTTTATAGGTTTGGTATGTATTGATTGACATTACCTTAAAGATATAATGAATATTCCAATGTGCTTGAATGGAAATTTTGATTAAATACATGTTTTCTCATGAGTATTGTACATCCTAACATGCTAATGGTACACTTGACTTCATGAGATAAAGTGGGAAACTTGGTTTTAGTCACTTGTGATATGTAAGGTTTAGCCTTATAATAAAAAGTTGAGTCTCTTGAAAATGAAATAAGTGGAGTCTCTTGAAAACTATGTGACTTGTATGGTTGGAAAAGCATGATTGTAGGCTCACTTTTGAAAAGTGAAAGCATGTTTAGCTTAGTATTCATGTGAGTGCTTATGATTTGTGTTATTTTTCCAAATGATGTTTACTGTAAAGACCAATGTTATGCTAGAAATTGAGATTTTGTGAAATGGCTTCCTAATTGTTGTGATGTATTTGGTGTGACTTACCATTTATGTTAGGTCATCTCATTCATCCACATAAGGTTTTCATACAATACAATAGCAACAAAGGTCATACAATATTAGGGGAAAACATCGAGGAGACTTAGCCATAAAATTTCTTCTTTTCCCTAGAACATTACAGTAAGGTGACTTCTAGGTCACTAAAACCCACATCATCACCCTACCAAGTCATGCATACCACCCTTACACTTAGGATCAAGTATATACAAAGGACTCTTGGCATAAGCCAAACTTTCACTACACTTGAACTTTTAACCTTTGATTAACTTACAAGAACAATTCAATATTTTTACATTCACAATTCGTGTGGATAGGGTATGTAAGACTAACCAATTCAATCTTTTTGGCATAAGCCAATTTTTACGTATGTTCATATTTAAATTGCCATATGTATGAACCATTAGCCAATATTTTAATCATTTACATAAGTTCCTAGCCATTAGCATATATTCATTTTGACCAAATAGAGTTAGCCAACTTTATTGGAATCAGATAGCCAATTTATTCAAGATATGATTTCATAGATGTCTTTGAGCCAATTCTTAGTTTATGGCTTTTAGTGTCACGTTTTAAGAACATATTGGACAGCATCATATTAAAATTTTATGGCTTTAGCATCTTCATAACATCACAACAACAGCAAGTCAACATTCAGCCAAAGGCACATAATTCACTTAACACATCAAAGACTTATCTTAGCATATTATCGATCCTTAATTATCATGATAAGATTAACTTTACGAAATTACAAGTTCATAAGTTCATTCTATACTCATCATTCAAGAACAATACATATTAAGAATAGCCAACACCACATACCAACAACATGATCTCTAACCTATTCAACATTGAAATCGAAAAAGGATACTAGGGAAGGGAAGTTCGACGAGAACGACGGGAACAACCCTAGTTTTCAAGATCTTGTGAATCATTCGAAGGAAAATACTCTTGGAGAACGAATTCCAGGAGATAGAACCATACCTTATGTAGAACTTAATCTACGAATACCACCTTGAACGAAACCTTGAAGAAACCTTGAAATCGCCCTAGAGAAATTGATAAATTTTTCTGTTTTTCTTTCGTTCGTTGCTTGCTGTTTTTGCGTCGCCTTTTCTATGAGTTTAACCGTGATTTTTAGGTTTAATAACTGATATTGAATTATAAAACTTAGGTTTAATAAGTTAATTTAATAAACTAATTAACCAATTACCAAAAAGTCCCTCCTAAGTTGACTAAACATAGGAGAGCATAACACTTAGTCAAATCTGGAAATTGGTGTAAACTATGGTTTTTGTCAACATTTTGACTTTATATTAATTAATTAAATCCTTAATTTAATTAATTTAGGTACCTAGGGTAAGTACTAAAGTACCCCTAAGTCATAGGAACCAAAATTAACCCTTTTGGACCATCCTAGGTTAAGTACTAGGATGTTTCTTGAGTTGTACTAGGTTAGTGTAAGAATTTCATTTTGATCATTTAAACTAATTAATTAAATTACTAATTTAATTAATTAGGTGACCTAAGGTAATTACTAAAGTACCCTTAAGTCGTTAGGACCATAAACAATCCTTTGAACCATCCTAGGTTAGGTACTAGGTTGTCTTTTTCTTGTTTTAATCAAAATCTGGAAATTTCCTTTTTAGTTTCGGTTTTAGCCCTTTTAAATTAATTAATTAATTTGCTAAATTAATTAATTAGGTAACCTAGGGGAATTAATAAAGTACCCCTAAGTTGTTAGGACCATAATTAACCTTTTGGACCATCCTAGGTTAGGTACTAGGTTGTCTCTTTAACTAGTACTAGGTTAGTGTCAACCCGGTTTTGGTCCTATGTTGTCGGGTGCACTAATTAGTTTATTTCGTTTGGTCCTAGGTTAGTTAGCTATTTAGGGAAGTAGGTTAGTGTCTAGAATTAGTTAGGAAGTTATTCCCCACATGGAGGGGTCCCTTGTACACGTTTTTCCCCCTAACTACCCTAACCGAATTCGGTTAGGGTAGTCCCCTCCTTTGACAGCTTCTTCACATGTCTTGCACATGTGCTTGCACATGTGTTGGTTGTACTTTCCTAATTAACTATTATTTATGGTTCATTTGGTAATGTTTACTTATTGTCCCAAGGATCCTCACTATGTCCTTGGGCACTGCTTAATTTACATGATCATTTTAAATGGTCATGTGCCATGGTATCTAGGCTTGACACTTGGATGCCTCATACCCAATTTGTGAGTTAAAGAAAAAACATTTTAGCCTAGGGTCTTCATTGCAGGTACATTTCTTGGACAAGCACATTAATGTTAGAAAATTGGCTAACACCCTTTAAGCCAATATTTTCTAATATGCCCAATATTTTTCTTATTTGGGTATTATATAGAAATTGGCTAATACCCCTTAGCCAATTTTCTATACTATGCCCAATATTTCTCAATATTGGGCATTGGGATGCCTATGTACCCCCAATACACATTCTTAAAGATCTATTGGGCTCTTCACTAGACATGAAATTTTCCGGAATGTTACATTATCCCCCCCTTAGGAACATTCATCCCCGAATGACACTTACACATCATTTTAAAACAAGAGGGAACTTCGAAAACACTTAAACATACTTAACACGTTATCGTTTGTGAACATCTGATTCACACATATTCTGGATGATGCATTCTTACTCAAGCTTATCTGAAGCTTTATATTCGAGATCGAGGAACTTCCTTCTCAATCACACTTAACTTAATGCACATCACAACTCATGCAACACATAAAATTACATCTATGCTATACAAAAACAGCAACATAATGCACACATGAACTTATTTTAACTCATTTAATGCAAGTATAAAACGCACGATTATGGACTTAAAATACCAAATCGACTAATGCACTAAAATCTCAGAGTTCCTTAACAAAAATCACATCTAGGAAGAGTATATCTAACCTCAAGAACTAAACAAGTGAGGGTAACGGGATCTCATATTGGTCTCGGCCTCCCACGTTGCTCCTCAACAAGGTGGTTTTGCCATAGTACCTTCACGGTGGCAACCTCCTTGTTCCTTTGCCGCTTCACTTGACGATCTAAAATCTCAACTGGAACTTCTTCGTAAGAAACGTTCTCATCAACTCCTAACCCCTCAACAGGCAGAATGGATTCTGGATCTCCTAAACACTTCTTAAGAATTGACACGTGGAACACTGGATGAACAGAAGCCAAGTAATGTGGTAACCTCAGTTCGTAGGCAACATTTCCTACCCTCTGTAATATCTCATAAGGACCTATGTACCTCGGACTCAACTTACCTTTCTTACCAAACCTCATCACCCCTTTCATGGGTGATATCTTTAGATAGATAATCCATACTAGGTAATCATGAATGTTCACTCATCCCAACTAAGGCGACATTTGAAACATTATGCATATATTCAAAGGGACATATTGAACACCTTTAAGCATATTTCTTAAGGTAGCATGCTTCCATAGGTAGTCACTACACATTTCAAGATCAAATCATAATATTAAGCTACCAACATATAAAACCATATAGTAACACATCATTCCAAAAGAACTCGTGTCAACCATAACAACTTCTAGCATGCTTTAACCATATTATGACACACATTCTTCAACACAACATGCTATTTCACATAAGTCTCATACATAGCCATAAATGGCATCATATCATCAAAATATGTCAAAATTCACCTTCAAACATACTCATTCAACCATAAAACCAAGTTAAGCATTAACTCACCTTTTCTCCCTCAAGCATAGAGATACAATCTCATCCAAGCAATCACATCTAAAGGACCATCGGACAAGAAAACATAAGAGAGAGATCTTATAGAGTTATGTTCTATGGCACGATATGAGAATGATGAAGAAGGGAAACTCTATCGTCCTATAGCCTCTCGTACCATTTGATGTGTCGCGACTCACCACCAATGCTACGAGACTCTACTAGACGTGGCAGTATGAGACTATTAGAACCTAAAACCACTTTATAAACCTCATGCTCTGATACCACGTTTGTCACATCCGGGGAGCACCCCCTAGAAGTAACATGGCGTACTTGACCTCTCGGAGGTCTTATATAAGCCCATAGTTATCATTCTTCGAATTGACATAGTAAATTTAGCGGAAAATTAAAAACTTTTCTTAGCATATCATATGCTAGAAACTTCATCTCATGTATAGATAAAACATAAGTAATAATACATATATAGACCTTAAGTCTCTTTACCATCTTAGACTCAACAACATTAGAGTACATTAGGGACACGTCCCATAAGACATATAACATAACTATACAACATTTAAAGACTTTACATTAAAGACATAAGTAGGAGATCCTTGAACTTTAAGGATTCCTTTCATTGAGCTTGGGAATCATCTATCAAGCTCTTCACCATTCAAGACATCCTTTAAGCATCCATAACCTACACTTTGTGTAAAAAGTAGAGAAGAATGGGATTAGCACAAGAATGTACTAAGTATGGCTATCATGCAAAAACATGCATTTAAAAGGGACATTTTCTTTGAAATCATACTTCATGCCATTTTAAGTAAATCATCATAAAACTTTTATCAATATCATTTATATCAATCACATACTTCATATAATCATATTCAAAGGCCAAACATCATAGAAAATTCCATATAGAATTTAAGTCCCATTTGAGGTCACTTTACAGTGAGCTCATTCTCCTTAACAGTGAACTTCCCTTTTTCATTCATAACTAATCCTTTAGTGATACTTGGTGAAATGCATCACCTTAGGACCACAAGGAAAACCATACATATAACCTACATGAAGCAACACATACCATCATAGGAGTATAGTACAACATATATATATTTAGGCCAAGACTAAAAGGGCATTACAGTGAACTCCTAGCCATTATGCACATATACTTATTTTATTTCACATAGAACCTTATAAGACCTAACTCAAGCCCCCAAATCTAAGTCTATTAGTGCAATGTACATGTAAGGCCCCATAACCTCACACATACTTAATAAACCTATCATGAGACCACAAGCCTTTACATCCAAGTCATTCATCAACATAGTGAGAGAAAACACTTCATTTATGTCAAGCAAGACCTTCATATATGGTCAATAAGATCAACATCATGCATATAGACTTATACCATGCGCACCATTATAAAAAGTAGACCAATACTACAAAGTCATGCATACATAACATATACATAGTGACATGCATTAGAACACCTTCTTAAGACTTCCTAAGGAGCTACTTGTGCAATGTCTAGATGGGTTCATTACTTCCACCTATCCTAAGTAACTTACCTTAAGTCCTCCTAGTTAGGGTCCTATTCATTACTTCCATTGTCCATTTTACTTTAGGGAAACTATAGCCTTAACCGACACTAAGACCATGGGTGCTAAACATGGAATTTGGTGTTGTAGAGCCTTACACCAAGGGAAGATGTTCCTACCTAGACAAGGTAGAACATTAACACATGCTAGAATATTAGGTGATATCACTTGCTAGATCCTATGTGGCAAGCATAGTTTATGGAACTTGGGGATTATCATGGAAACACCACTCTACACCCATTTTGGGTCATGAGGCTATCCACCCCGTGAGGATCGTAGTGAAACCTACCTCCCCTATTTGGGAAACTGTCACTCCCTCACATGAGGACCGTAGTGAACCCTACCTTCCCTATGTTGGAAAGTGTCACCCCCTCATCTACAAGTTCACTCGGTGCTAAGCTAAGTTCCCTTTATTGAAAAAGCCTTTATTTTCATTTCTTTATAAAACATAGGTTTAGGAGAGTCATCCCCTCATATGATTAACTTATAGGTCATAGATGAAAGTTCATCAACCTAATTCATGTGAGAAACCCTTTCACATAGACATAGCATATGTATTAACACTATCTAGTTAAGGATACACTTGAGAACACCTTTCAAGGCTCCTCTATTGACTATATCATCATTCATGTGTGTGTGTGTATACATATATGTGAGCAAGCCTTTCACATAACACATTAAGACCACACATGACCATACATTCATATTCATGCACATAGAAACCAAACCTAGGAACTATCCTATCAAGGTACACATGTGCAATGCATAGACAAGGTCCCATACCCTTGCCCATACTAGTACACCTATCAAGTCATCCTATTAAGGAAATACATAACATACTTCACATACATATACTTTACATGTATAGTAGTAGACACTAGTGAATATGAGAACAACCTTTCATTAGACACTATGAACATTTACTACATTGTAAGCATGCATGAAGTGTGAGTGTGTGTGTACATTAGTCAACATGATCACATAATGGCTATCAACAACTCACTGAGGCAGCCACCCTCTTAGACCACATTACACTTTCAAGTATAGACCACACAACACAGTTTAGCATATGTGACAATACAATCTTCATATTATACTTTAAGGCTCCAAACATTAGCTATTCACACATTCACATAGGGGTACATGGGTAGGGGTCATAAATCTTTAACACTTCATTAATGGCAGCACCTACACATGGTCTTACATAACCCTTTTACATGCTCATAACAATAGTAATTATAACCTAGATTCACAACTACAACAGAAGACTAGGCACAAGTTACACATAAGGTGATCATCATAACCACTAATTCATATAATCATCAATTTGCCTTCATGGCCATGGTCAACACATATATGGTGACATAAAGTAAACACCGCCACCATAAGTGGACCATACCACACAATGCCATACAAGGCTTCATCAACATTTCTATAGGGAAATAGAGAAGTAGAAGAATAGAGCAATTCTTACCCACCATTTAGCCTTTGGTCATCATTGACCTTTACTAAACTTTAATTAATAATTCAAGTATAGGGCAGTAGCTAAAACATAATAATCATATAAGAAGTCATGCATAAGTTACTACAAGGACATACTACAAACTAGTACAACATATCATTAACATGTTAGAATGTAGAAGGACATAGACCATCACCCAATTTCACTTACATGGATTATAGATCATATTTCATCAATAATATAAATCAAAGGTAGTAGCTAACCATACACTTAGTCATAACGAAATCATGCTTAAAGCACTTCAAGATCAAGCTTCCAACTTAGGCATTAGGCTTATTAATTCGCTAGAATAGAGAGGAATTAGCCAATACTATTGATTCTCTAAGGCCTTGATCATCAATCATATTTTAACAATAATGTACATGCTAGGCAGTAGCTAAATATATCACTACATCAAAGGAATCATGTTTCATCTATCCACAATTCGAGATCACATCATATACATAGTATTATCAATCGATAGACTAAAAGAGAATAGATCAATTCATGTCAATTCTTCCTTACTTTAATCATACGAGATTCCTATCCATAATTCAATCATGATATTAACCTAAAACAGTAGATATAACCAACTTAACATGATCGAAATCCACATTGAATCATTAAGAGGCCAATGTTACAGTGAACCATGGAAACTAGGCTAAACATGTTCAAATCTTCATACATTGATCCTCATGGATCCTTCAACATCAATTCAATGTTAATTCATGTAAATAACGGTATATATAACCACTTCAACGTAATAGAATCATAATTCAATAGACAATAAATCAAGATCACAAAGCCCAAGCAAAGACTAAATCAAGTTTGGAAGGGACATGGGTTCATCATGCCATTGGAGTCAAATCCACGTTAAAACCACTGTATTAAATTCAATTCAGCATGCTTTAATCGTTCAAAACATTTTTAGAAAGAACACATGGCAAATTGAAGAAGAAGATGTTTGATCATATTTTTCTCTTTTGAAACTTTGAGATTTACCTCTATAGATGAAAGGATAACTAGAGATGAAGATCACCATACCTTTATATTCATGAATACCTCTAAAACTTGGTGAAGAAATCATGCAATTCCAAGCTCCACGCTGTTCTTGAGCTTCAACAACAATGGAGGCTTCTGAGGAGAAGATTTTTGGAGGGAAAGATTTCTTAATTGTGTACGGGATTGGGAATGCGTGGTTCACGTGTTTGATGACTTATATACACCCAAAGTTAGGTAAATAACTCAATTAGAGTCGGTTTAGGACGTGGGATGAATTTCACATTCACCCCTTTAATGAAACAGTACGCAGGCACAGGTTGCAGACACCATCGACAGAGCCATCTACTGGCCGTAGGTCAGTCGACGAGCCGTGCATTGGATTCCGTTGATTGGTCCTTGGCCAACTTTTGGCTTGAGACCTGACCAAGCTAAGTACCAATCGACGAGACCTCACCTATGGTACTTTGGTTGACCAACTGGCCGCCGTTTGGTCCATCGATTGACACTGCCAAGGCAGTGTCTCGGCCAGCCTTGGATCCTTCTTGTGGGACCTTTTGCGGGACCTTTTGAAGTCGTAGCCGGACGTTTCCCACGTAAATACAACCCTTAACAAGTTGTAGACTTCCACATAAGTTTCACCCAAAACAAACACCTGCAACACGTCCAAACATGCAAGGCCCCATCAAGACGTACATGAATGTCTCAAGGGCTAACTTTCGAACGTCTTGGACGTTCTTGGACATTTGACCTCCAAACTTATCTAAACTTCACATAATACCATTTAACATCATTATAAATCATTTTAAGACTTCATAAGCTTATTCATACACATATAAGCACGCATAGACATATGAGGCACATAGGTGACTAGTCGTCGAACGCTTTGGTCGACCCTTGACGTTTGACTTCCAAATCACCTCAAACTTTGCACACTGCCTCTTAACCATATTATAAGACATTTTAGGACATTAGAACCTTAAGAAAAACATGTTAGGCTCTAGACACCCTAACTCATTTTGGGGGTCTTACAATATCCCCCACTTGGAAACATTCGTCTCCTCCGAATGACACTTAGAACATTTTCAAATCGCAACAAGGACTTCAATGCATCATGAGCAGTTTATCATTTTTATAACATAAGCACATGGAAGTTAATGCACCAAACTTAAAAGGAACACTACTTCACATCATTTAGCACACTCACATGCACATAATCAAGCAAAACATCAATTTACTCACTCTTTAATGCATCAATTACAAGGCTCTTAATGTTCATAGGAGGAACACCCTTCTCCTAATCATAACATGGTCATTACATTCCATTTTATTAAGAGTTCATCTGAACCCTTCTTTTAATCATACTAAGGCAGATTACAACAATACTCAAAAGTAAGTAGGCACTCGTACCTCCATGCACATAGACTTGAGTTAATTAAATCAACAAGGGCCTTTATTAGTTAGACCTAGTGCCATGAAGGTCACACTCAACCATACCATGCTCAGTAGTGTCCATGGAGGAATGTCCTTCTCCTCAACACACTTACATGTATCATGAGTTCAGACCCAAGCAATTGCACAAACATCACCTTTACTGTAACATTAGAATTTCTCAACTTTAAACCAAGGCATGCTCATATTTTCTTCCTAGTGAAGTCTGATTGGGGATAAATTGCCTAGGAAATGAAGTTTAGAATACCTTGCTTGACTTACTGTAAATTCCTTCTAAATGGTAATCACTTTTAAGTGATGAAAAATGAAGGGTGTTAACTTAAGATCCTCTTAAGGTTGGGTTAAGTTTCTCTTAATTGGGTTTACCCTAAGTGGGGATGGTGATGAAATAGTAAGGTTATAGGTATTGTCTACCTTGACCTTCTATTTTTGCTTGATCTTGAATTTAATAAAGTCTTGATGAGCTTGTTCATGAATAGAGTCTTGCATAAAGTATGAATTGCATGAACTTTATAGGTTTGGTATGTATTGATTGACATTACCTTAAAGATATAATGAATATTCCAATTTGCTTGAATGGAAATTTTGATTAAATACATGTTTTCTCATGAGTATTGTACATCCTAACATGCTAATGGTACACTTGACTTCATGAGATAAAGTGGGAAACTTGGTTTTAGTCACTTGTGATATGTAAGGTTTAGCCTTATAATGAAAAGTTGAGTCTCTTGAAAATGAAATAAGTGGAGTCTCTTGAAAACTATGTGACTTGTATGGTTGGGAAAGCATGATTGTAGGCTCACTTTTGAAAAGTGAAAGCATGTTTAGCTTAGTATTCATGTGAGTGCTTATGATTTGTGTTATTTTTCCAAATGATGTTTACTGTAAAGACCAATGTTATGCTAGAAATTGAGATTTTGTGAAATGGCTTCCTAATTGTTGTGATGTATTTGGTGTGACTTACCATTTATGTTAGGTCATCTCATTCATCCACATAAGGTTTTCATACAATACAATAGCAACAAAGGTCATACAATATTAGGGGAAAACATCAGGAGACTTAGCCATAAAATTTCTTCTTTTCCCTAGAACATTACAGTAAGGTGACTTCTAGGTCACTAAAACCCACATCATCACCCTACCAAGTCATGCATACCACCCTTACACTTAGGATCAAGTATATACAAAGGACTCCAATCCATACTAGGTAATCATGAATGTTCACTCATCCCAACTAAGGCGACATTTGAAACATTATGCATATATTCAAAGGGACATATTGAACACCTTTAAGCATATTTCTTAAGGTAGCATGCTTCCATAGGTAGTCACTACACATTTCAAGATCAAATCATAATATTAAGCTACCAACATATAAAACCATATAGTAACACATCATTCCAAAAGAACTCGTGTCAACCATAACAACTTCTAGCATGCTTTAACCATATTATGACACACATTCTTCAACACAACATGCTATTTCACATAAGTCTCATACATAGCCATAAATGGCATCATATCATCAAATATGTCAAAATTCACCTTCAAACATACTCATTCAACCATAAAACCAAGTTAAGCATTAACTCACCTTTTCTCCCTCAAGCATAGAGATACAATCTCATCCAAGCAATCACATCTAAAGGACCATCGGACAAGAAAACATAAGAGAGAGATCTTATAGAGTTATGTTCTATGGCACGATATGAGAATGATGAAGAAGGGAAACTCTATCGTCCTATAGCCTCTCGTACCATTTGATGTGTCGCGACTCACCACCAATGCTACGAGACTCTACTAGACGTGGCAGTATGAGACTATTAGAACCTAAAACCACTTTATAAACCTCATGCTCTGATACCACGTTTGTCACATCCGGGGAGCACCCCCTAGAAGTAACATGGCGTACTTGACCTCTCGGAGGTCTTATATAAGCCCATAGTTATCATTCTTCGAATTGACATAGTAAATTTAGCGGAAAATTAAAACTTTTCTTAGCATATCATATGCTAGAAACTTCATCTCATATATAGATAAAACATAAGTATAATACATATATAGACCTTAAGTCTCTTTGCCATCTTAGACTCAACAACATTAGAGTACATTAGGGACACGTCCCATAAGACATATACATAACTATACAACATTTAAAGACTTTACATTAAAGACATAAGTAGGAGATCCTTGAACTTTAAGGATTCCTTTCATTGAGCTTGGGAATCATCTATCAAGCTCTTCACCATTCAAGACATCCTTTAAGCATCCATAACCTACACTTTGTGTAAAAAGTAGAGAAGAATGGGATTAGCACAAGAATGTACTAAGTATGGCATCATGCAAAAACATGCATTTAAAAGGGACATTTTCTTTGAAATCATACTTCATGCCATTTTAAGTAAATCATCATAAAACTTTATCAATATCATTTATATCAATCACATACTTCATATAATCATATTCAAAGGCCAAACATCATAGAAAATTCCATATAGAATTTAAGTCCCATTTGAGGTCACTTTACAGTGAGCTCATTCTCCTTAACAGTGAACTTCCCTTTTTCATTATAACTAATCCTTTAGTGATACTTGGTGAAATGCATCACCTTAGGACCACAAGGAAAACCATACATATAACCTACATGAAGCAACACATACCATCATAGGAGTATAGTACAACATATATATATTTGGCCAAGACTAAAAGGGCATTACAGTGAACTCCTAGCCATTATGCACATATACTTATTTTATTTCACATAGAACCTTATAAGACCTAACTCAAGCCCCCAAACCTAAGTATATTAGTGCAATGTACATGTAAGGCCCCATAACCTCACACATACTTAATAAACCTATCATGAGACCACAAGCCTTTACATCCAAGTTATTCATCAACATAGTGAGAGAAAACACTTCATTTATGTCAAGCAAGAGCTTCATCATATGGTCAATAAGATCAACATCATGCATATAGACTTATACCATGCGCATCATTATAACAAGTAGTCCAATACTACAAAGTCATGCATACATAACATATACATAGTGACATGCATTAGAACACCTTCTAAGACTTCCTAAGGAGCTACTTGTGCAATGTCTAGATGGGTTCATTACTTCCACCTATCCTAAGTAACTTACCTTAAGTCCTCCTAGTTAGGGTCCTATTCATTACTTCCATTGTCCATTTTACTTTAGGGAAACTATAGCCTTAACCGACACTAAGACCATGGGTGCTAAACATGGAATTTGGTGTTGTGGAGCCTTACACCAAGGGAAGATGTTCCTACCTAGACAAGGTAGAACATTAACACATGCTAGAATATTAGGTGATATCACTTGCTAGATCCTATGTGGCAAGCATAGTTTATGGAACTTGGGGGTTATCATGGAAACACCACTCTACACCCATTTTGGGTCATGAGGCTATCCACCCCGTGAGGATCGTAGTGAACCCTACCTCCCCTATTTGGGAAAGTGTCACTCCCTCACATGAGGACCGTAGTGAACCCTACCTTCCCTATGTTGGAAAGTGTCACCCCTCATCTACAAGTTCACTCGGTGCTAAGCTAAGTTCCCTTTATTGAAAAAGCCTTTATTTTCATTTCTTTATAAAACATAGGTTTAGGAGAGTCATCCCCTCATATGATTAACTTATAGGTCATAGATGAAAGTTCATCAACCTAATTCATGTGAGAAACCCTTTCACATAGACATAGCATATGTATTAACACTATCTAGTTAAGGATACACTTGAGAACACCTTTCAAGGCTCCTCTATTGACTATATCATCATTCATGTGTGTGTGTGTATACATATATGTGAGCAAGCCTTTCACATAACACATTAAGACCACACATGACCATACATTCATATTCATGCACATAGAAACCAAACCTAGGAACTATCCTATCAAGGTACACATGTGCAATGCATAGACAAGGTCCCATACCCTTGCCCATACTAGTACACCTATCAAGTCATCCTATTAAGGAAATACATAACATACTTCACATACATATACTTTACATGTATAGTAGTAGACACTAGTGAATATGAGAACAACCTTTCATTAGACACTATGAACATTTACTACATTGTAAGCATGCATGAAGTGTGAGTGTGTGTGTACATTAGTCAACATGATCACATAATGGCTATCAACAACTCACTGAGGCAGCCACCCTCTTAGACCACATTACACTTTCAAGTATAGACCACACAACACAGTTTAGCATAGGAGACAATACAATCTTCATATTATACTTTAAGGCTCCAAACATTAGCTATTCACACATTCACATAGGGGTACATGGGTAGGGGTCATAAATCTTTAACACTTCATTAATGGCAGCACCTACACATGGTCTTACATAACCCTTTTACATGCTCATAACAATAGTAATTATAACCTAGATTCACAACTACAACAGAAGACTAGGCACAAGTTACACATAAGGTGATCATCATAACCACTAATTCATATAATCATCAATTTGCCTTCATGGCCATGGTCAACACATATATAGTGACATAAAGTAAACACCGCCACCATAAGTGGACCATACCACACAATGCCATACAAGGCTTCATCAACATTTCTATAGGGAAATAGAGAAGTAGAAGAATAGAGCAATTCTTACCCACCCTTTAGCCTTTGGTCATCATTGACCTTTACTATACTTTAATTAATAATTCAAGTATAGGGCAGTAGCTAAAACATAATAATCATATAAGAAGTCATGCATAAGTTACTACAAGGCCATAATACAAACTAGTACAACATATCATTAACATGTTAGAATGTAGAAGGACATAGACCATCAACCAATTTCACTTACATGGATTATAGATCATATTTCATCAATAATATAAATCAAAGGTAGTAGCTAACCATACACTTAGTCATAACGAAATCATGCTTAAAGCACTTCAAGATCAAGCTTCCAACATAGGCATTAGGCTTATTAATTCGCTAGAATAGAGAGAAATTAGCCAATACTATTGATTCTCTAAGGCCTTGATCATCAATCATATTTTAACAATAATGTACATGCTAGGCAGTAGCTAAATATATCACTACATCAAAGGAATCATGCTTCATCTATCCACAATTCGAGATCACATCATATACATAGTATTATCAATCGATAGACTAAAAGAGAATAGATCAATTCATGCCAATTCTTCCTTACTTTAATCATACGAGATTCCTATCCATAATTCAATCATGATATTAACCTAAAACAGTAGATATAACCAACTTAACATGATCGAAATCCACATTGAATCATTAAGAGGCCAATGTTACAGTGAACCATGGAAACTAGGCTAAACATGTTCAAATCTTCATACATTGATCCTCATGGATCCTTCAACATCAATTCAATGTTAATTCATGTAAATAACGGTATATATAACCACTTCAACGTAATAGAATCATAATTCAATAGACAACAAATCAAGATCACAAAGCCCAAGCAAAGACTAAATCAAGTTTGGAAGGGACATGGGTTCATCATGCCATTGGAGTCAAATCCACGTTAAAACCACTGTATTAACTTCAATTCAGCATGCTTTAATCGTTCAAAACATTTTTAGAAAGAACACATGGCAAATTGAAGAAGAAGATGTTTGATCATATTTTTCTCTTTTGAAACTTTGAGATTTACCTCTATAGATGAAAGGATAACTAGAGATGAAGATCACCATACCTTTATATTCATGAAGACCTCTAAAACTTGGTGAAGAAATCATGCAATTCCAAGCTCCACACTGTTCTTGAGCTTCAACAACAATGGAGGCTTCTAAGGAGAAGATTTTTGGAGGGAAAGATTTCTTAATTGTGTACGGGATTGGGAATGGGTGGTTCACGTGTTTGATGACTTATATACACCCAAAGTTAGGTAAATAACTCAATTAGAGTCGGTTTAGGACGTGGGATGAATTTCACATTCACCCCTTTAATGAAACAGTACGCAGGCACAGGTTGCAGGACACCATCGACAGAGCCATCTACTGGCCGTAGGTCAGTCGACGAGCCGTGCATTGGCTTCCGTCGATTGGTCCTTGGCCAACTTTTGGCTTGAACCTGACCAAGCTAAGTACCAATCGACGAACCTCACCTATGGTACTTTGGTTGACCAACTGGCCGCCGTTTGGTCCATCGATTGACACTGCCAAGGCAGTGTCTCGGCCAGCCTTGGATCCTTCTTGTGGGACCTTTTGCAGGGACCTTTTGAAGTCGTAGCCGGACGTTTCCCACGTAAATACAACCCTTAACAAGTTGTAGACTTCCACATAAGTTTCACCCAAAACAAACACCTGCAACACGTCCAAACATGCAAGGCCCCATCAAGACGTACATGAATGTCTCAAGGGCTAACTTTCGAACGTCTTGGACGTTCTTGGACATTTGACCTCCAAACTTCTCTAAACTTCACATAATACCATTTAAAATCATTATAACTCATTTGTAAGACTTCATAAGCTTATTCATACACATATAAGCACGCATAGACATATGAGGCACATAGGTGACTAGTCGTCGAACGCTTTGGTCGACCCTTGACGTTTGACTTCCAAATCACCTCAAACTTTGCACACTGCCTCTTAACCATATTATAAGACATTTTAGGACATTAGAACCTTAAGAAAAACATGTTAGGCTCTAGACACCCTAACTCATTTTGGGGGTCTTACAATATCCCCCACTTGGAAACATTCGTCCTCGAATGACACTTAGAACATTTCAATCGCAACAAGGACTTCAATGCATCATAGAGCAGTTTATCATTTTCATAACATAAGCACATGGAAGTTAATGCACCAAACTTAAAAGGAACACTACTTCACATCATTTAGCACTCAATGCACATAATCAAGCAAAACATCAATTTACTCACTCTTTAATGCATCAATTACAAGGCTCTTATCATGTTCATAGGAGGAACACCCTTCTCCTAATCATAACATGGTCATTACATTCCATTTTATTAAGAGTTCATCATGAACCCTTCTTTTAATCATACTAAGGCAGATTACAACAATACTCAAAAGTAAGTAGGCACTCGTACCTCCATGCACATAGACTTGAGTTAATTAAATCAACAAGGGCCTTTATTAGTTAGACCTAGTGCCATGAAGGTCACACTCAACCATACCATGCTCAGTAGTGTCCATGGAGGAATGTCCTTCTCCTCAACACACTTACATGTATCATGAGTTCAGACCCAAGCAATTGCACAAACATCACCTTTACTGTAACATTAGAATTTCTCAACTTTAAACCAAGGCATGCTCATATTTTCTTCCTAGTGAAGTCTGATTGGGGATAAATTGCCTAGGAAATGAAGTTTAGAATACCTTGCTTGACTTACTGTAAATTCCTTCTAAATGGTAATCACTTTTAAGTGATGAAAAATGAAGGGTGTTAACTTAAGATCCTCTTAAGGTTGGGTTAAGTTTCTCTTAATTGGGTTTACCCTAAGTGGGGGATGGTGATGAAATAGTAAGGTTATAGGTATTGTCTACCTTGACCTTCTATTTTTGCTTGATCTTGAATTTAATAAAGTCTTGATGAGCTTGTTCATGAATAGAGTCTTGCATAAAGTATGAATTGCATGAACTTTATAGGTTTGGTATGTATTGATTGACATTACCTTAAAGATATAATGAATATTCCAATGTGCTTGAATGGAAATTTTGATTAAATACATGTTTTCTCATGAGTATTGTACATCCTAACATGCTAATGGTACACTTGACTTCATGAGATAAAGTGGGAAACTTGGTTTTAGTCACTTGTGATATGTAAGGTTTAGCCTTATAATGAAAAGTTGAGTCTCTTGAAAATGAAATAAGTGGAGTCTCTTGAAAACTATGTGACTTGTATGGTTGGAAAGCATGATTGTAGGCTCACTTTTGAAAAGTGAAAGCATGTTTAGCTTAGTATTCATGTGAGTGCTTATGATTTGTGTTATTTTTCCAAATGATGTTTACTGTAAAGACCAATGTTATGCTAGAAATTGAGATTTTGTGAAATGGCTTCCTAATTGTTGTGATGTATTTGGTGTGACTTACCATTTATGTTAGGTCATCTCATTCATCCACATAAGGTTTTCATACAATACAATAGCAACAAAGGTCATACAATATTAGGGGAAAACATCAAGGAGACTTAGCCATAAAATTTCTTCTTTTCCCTAGAACATTACAGTAAGGTGACTTCTAGGTCACTAAAACCCACATCATCACCCTACCAAGTCATGCATACCACCCTTACACTTAGGATCAAGTATATACAAAGGACTCCAATCCATACTAGGTAATCATGAATGTTCACTCATCCCAACTAAGGCGACATTTGAAACATTATGCATATATTCAAAGGGACATATTGAACACCTTTACGCATATTTCTTAAGGTAGCATGCTTCCATAGGTAGTCACTACACATTTCAAGATCAAATCATAATATTAAGCTACCAACATATAAAACCATATAGTAACACATCATTCCAAAAGAACTCGTGTCAACCATAACAACTTCTAGCATGCTTTAACCATATTATGACACACATTCTTCAACACAACATGCTATTTCACATAAGTCTCATACATAGCCATAAATGGCATCATATCATCAAAATATGTCAAAATTCACCTTCAAACATACTCATTCAACCATAAAACCAAGTTAAGCATTAACTCACCTTTTCTCCCTCAAGCATAGAGATACAATCTCATCCAAGCAATCACATCTAAAGGACCATCGGACAAGAAAACATAAGAGAGAGAGATCTTATAGAGTTATGTTCTATGGCACGATATGAGAATGATGAAGAAGGGAAACTCTATCGTCCTATAGCCTCTCGTACCATTTGATGTGTCGCGACTCACCACCAATGCTACGAGACTCTACTAGACGTGGCAGTATGAGACTATTAGAACCTAAAACCACTTTATAAACCTCATGCTCTGATACCACGTTTGTCATCCGGGGAGCACCCCCTAGAAGTAACATGGCGTACTTGACCTCTCGGAGGTCTTATATAAGCCCATAGTTATCATTCTTCGAATTGACATAGTAAATTTAGCGGAAAATTAAAAACTTTTCTTAGCATATCATATGCTAGAAACTTCATCTCATGTATAGATAAAACATAAGTAATAATACATATATAGACCTTAAGTCACTTTGCCATCTTAGACTCAACAACATTAGAGTACATTAGGGACACGTCCCATAAGACATATAACATAACTATACAACATTTAAAGACTTTACATTAAAGACATAAGTAGGAGATCCTTGAACTTTAAGGATTCCTTTCATTGAGCTTGGGAATCATCTATCAAGCTCTTCACCATTCAAGACATCCTTTAAGCATCCATAACCTACACTTTGTGTAAAAAGTAGAGAAGAATGGAATTAGCACAAGAATGTACTAAGTATGGCTATCATGCAAAAACATGCATTTAAAAGGGACATTTTCTTTGAAATCATACTTCATGCCATTTTAAGTAAATCATCATAAAACTTTTATCAATATCATTTATATCAATCACATACTTCATATAATCATATTCAAAGGCCAAACATCATAGAAAATTCCATATAGAATTTAAGTCCCATTTGAGGTCACTTTACAGTGAGCTCATTCTCCTTAACACTGAACTTCCCTTTTTCATTTATAACTAATCCTTTAGTGATACTTGGTGAAATGCATCAGCTTAGGACCACAAGGAAAACCATACATATAACCTACATGAAGCAACACATACCATCATAGGAGTATAGTACAACATATATATATTTAGGCCAAGACTAAAAGGGCATTACAGTGAACTCCTAGCCATTATGCACATATACTTATTTTATTTCACATAGAACCTTATAAGACCTAACTCAAGCCCCCAAATCTAAGTCTATTAGTGCAATGTACATGTAAGGCCCCATAACCTCACACATACTTAATAAACCTATCATGAGACCACAAGCCTTTACATCCAAGTCATTCATCAACATAGTGAGAGAAAACACTTCATTTATGTCAAGCAAGACCTTCATCATATGGTCAATAAGATCAACATCATGCATATAGACTTATACCATGCGCACCATTATAACAAGTAGACCAATACTACAAAGTCATGCATACATAACATATACATAGTGACATGCATTAGAACACCTTCTTAAGACTTCCTAAGGAGCTACTTGTGCAATGTCTAGATGGGTTCATTACTTCCACCTATCCTAAGTAACTTACCTTAAGTCCTCCTAGTTAGGGTCCTATTCATTACTTCCATTGTCCATTTTACTTTAGGGAAACTATAGCCTTAACCGACACTAAGACCATGGGTGCTAAACATGGAATTTGGTGTTGTAGAGCCTTACACCAAGGGAAGATGTTCCTACCTAGACAAGGTAGAACATTAACACATGCTAGAATATTAGGTGATATCACTTGCTAGATCCTATGTGGCAAGCATAGTTTATGGAACTTGGGGGTTATCATGGAAACACCACTCTACACCCATTTTGGGTCATGAGGCTATCCACCCCGTGAGGATCGTAGTGAACCCTACCTCCCCTATTTGGGAAAGTGTCACTCCCTCACATGAGGACCGTAGTGAACCCTACCTTCCCTATGTTGGAAAGTGTCACCCCCTCATCTACAAGTTCACTCGGTGCTAAGCTAAGTTCCCTTTATTGAAAAAGCCTTTATTTTCATTTCTTTATAAAACATAGGTTTAGGAGAGTCATCCCCTCATATGATTAACTTATAGGTCATAGATGAAAGTTCATCAACCTAATTCATGTGAGAAACCCTTTCACATAGACATAGCATATGTATTAACACTATCTAGTTAAGGATACACTTGAGAACACCTTTCAAGGCTCCTCTATTGACTATATCATCATTCATGTGTGTGTGTGTATAAATATATATGTGAGCAAGCCTTTCACATAACACATTAAGACCACACATGACCATACATTCATATTCATGCACATAGAAACCAAACCTAGGAACTATCCTATCAAGGTACACATGTGCAATACATAGACAAGGTCCCATACCCTTGCCCATACTAGTAGACCTATCAAGTCATCCTATTAAGGAAATACATAACATACTTCACATACATATACTTTACATGTATAGTAGTAGACACTAGTGAATATGAGAACAACCTTTCATTAGACACTATGAACATTTACTACATTGTAAGCATGCATGAAGTGTGAGTGTGTGTGTACATTAGTCAACATGATCACATAATGGCTATCAACAACTCACTGAGGCAGCCACCCTCTTAGACCACATTACACTTTCAAGTATAGACCACACAACACAGTTTAGCATAGGAGACAATACAATCTTCATATTATACTTTAAGGCTCCAAACATTAGCTATTCACACATTCACATAGGGGTACATGGGTAGGGGTCATAAATCTTTAACACTTCATTAATGGCAGAACCTACACATGGTCTTACATAACCCTTTTACATGCTCATAACAATAGTAATTATAACCTAGATTCACAACTACAATAGAAGACTAGGCACAAGTTACACATAAGGTGATCATCATAACCACTAATTCATATAATCATCAGTTTGCCTTCATGGCCATGGTCAACACATATATAGTGACATAAAGTAAACACCGCCACCATAAGTGGACCATACCACACAATACCATACAAGGCTTCATCAACATTTCTATAGGGAAATAGAGAAGTAGAAGAATAGAGCAATTCTTACCCACCCTTTAGCCTTTGGTCATCATTGACCTTTACTAAACTTTAATTAATAATTCAAGTATAGGGCAGTAGCTAAAACATAATAATCATATAAGAAGTCATGCATAAGTTACTACAAGGCCATAATACAAACTAGTACAACATATCATTAACATGTTAGAATGTAGAAGGACATAGACCATCAACCAATTTCACTTACATGGATTATAGATCATATTTCATCAATAATATAAATCAAAGGTAGTATCTAACCATACACTTAGTCATAACGAAATCATGCTTAAAGCACTTCAAGATCAAGCTTCCAACATAGGCATTAGGCTTATTAATTCGCTAGAATAGAGAGGAATTAGCCAATACTATTGATTCTCTAAGGCCTTGATCATCAATCATATTTTAGCGATAATGTACATGCTAGGCAGTAGCTAAATATATCAGTACATCAAAGGAATCATGCTTCATCTATCCACAATTCGAGATCACATTATATACATAGTATTATCAATCGATAGACTAAAAGAGAATAGATCAATTCATGTCAATTCTTCCTTACTTTAATCATACGAGATTCCTATCCATAATTCAATCATGATATTAACCTAAAACAGTAGATATAACCAACTTAACATGATCGAAATCCACATTGAATCATTAAGAGGCCAATGTTACAGTGAACCATGGAAACTAGGCTAAACATGTTCAAATCTTCATACATTGATCCTCATGGATCCTTCAACATCAATTCAATGTTAATTCATGTAAATAACGGTATATATAACCACTTCAACGTAATAGAATCATAATTCAATAGACAACAAATCAAGATCACAAAGCCCAAGCAAAGACTAAATCAAGTTTGGAAGGGACATGGGTTCATCATGCCATTGGAGTCAAATCCACGTTAAAACCATGTATTAAATTCAATTCAGCATGCTTTAATCGTTCAAAACATTTTTAGAAAGAACACATGGCAATTGAAGAAGAAGATGTTTGATCATATTTTTCTCTTTTGAAACTTTGAGATTTACCTCTATAGATGAAAGGATAACTAGAGATGAAAATCACCATACCTTTATATTCATGAATACCTCTAAAACATGGTGAAGAAATCATGCAATTCCAAGCTCCACGCTGTTCTTGAGCTTCAACAACAATGGAGGCTTCTAAGGAGAAGATTTTTGGAGGGAAAGATTTCTTAATTGTGTATGGGATTGGGAATGGGTGGTTCACGTGTTTGATGACTTATATACACCCAAAGTTAGGTAAATAACTCAATTAGAGTCGGTTTAGGACGTGGGATGAATTTCACATTCACCCCTTTAATGAAACAGTACGCAGGCACAGGTTGCAGGACACCATCGACAGAGCCATCTACTGGCCGTAGGTCAGTCGACGAGCCGTGCATTGGCTTCCGTCGATTGGTCCTTGGCCAACTTTTGGCTTGAGACCTGACCAAGCTAAGTACCAATCGACGATACCTCACCTATGGTACTTTGGTTGACCAACTGGCCGCCGTTTGGTCCATCGATTGACACTGCCAAGGCAGTATCTCGGCCAGCCTTGGATCCTTCTTGTGGGACCTTTTGCGGGACCTTTTGAAGTCGTAGCTGGACGTTTCCCGCGTAAATACAACCCTTAACAAGTTGTAGACCTTCCACATAAGTTTCACCCAAAACAAACACCTGCAACACGTCCAAACATGCAAGGCCCCATCAAGACGTACATGAATGTCTCAAGGGCTAACTTTCGAACGTCTTGGACGTTCTTGGACATTTGACCTCCAAACTTCTATAAACTTCACATAATACCATTTAACATCATTATAACTCATTTTAAGACTTCATAAGCTTATTCATACACATATAAGCACGCATAGACATATGAGGCACATAGGTGACTAGTCGTCGAACGCTTTGGTCGACCCTTGACGTTTGACTTCCAAATCACCTCAAACTTTGCACACTGCCTCTTAACCATATTATAAGACATTTTAGGACATTAGAAACTTAAGAAAAACATGTTAGGCTCTAGACACCCTAACTCATTTTGGGGTCTTACAATATCCCCACTTGGAAACATTCGTCCTCGAATGACACTTAGAACATTTCAATCGCAACAAGGACTTCAATGCATCATAGAGCAGTTTATCATTTTCATAACATAAGCACATGGAAGTTAATGCACCAAACTTAAAAGGAACACTACTTCACATCATTTAGCACTCAATGCACATAATCAAGCAAAACATCAATTTACTCACTCTTTAATGCATCAATTACAAGGCTCTTATCATGTTCATAGGAGGAACACCCTTCTCCTAATCATAACATGGTCATTACATTCCATTTTATTAAGAGTTCATCATGAACCCTTCTTTTAATCATACTAAGGCAGATTACAACAATACTCAAAAGTAAGTAGGCACTCGTACCTCCATGCACATAGACTTGAGTTAATTAAATCAACAAGGGCCTTTATTAGTTAGACCTAGTGCCATGAAGGTCACACTCAACCATACCATGCTCAGTAGTGTCCATGGAGGAATGTCCTTCTCCTCAACACACTTACATGTATCATGAGTTCAGACCCAAGCAATTGCACAAACATCACCTTTACTGTAACATTAGAATTTCTCAACTTTAAACCAAGGCATGCTCATATTTTCTTCCTAGTGAAGTCTGATTGGGGATAAATTGCCTAGGAAATGAAGTTTAGAATACCTTGCTTGACTTACTGTAAATTCCTTCTAAATGGTAATCACTTTTAAGTGATGAAAAATGAAGGGTGTTAACTTAAGATCCTCTTAAGGTTGGGTTAAGTTGCTCTTAATTGGGTTTACCCTAAGTGGGGGATGGTGATGAAATAGTAAGGTTATAGGTATTGTCTACCTTGACCTTCTATTTTTGCTTGATCTTGAATTTAATAAAGTCTTGATGAGCTTGTTCATGAATAGAGTCTTGCATAAAGTATGAATTGCATGAACTTTATAGGTTTGGTATGTATTGATTGACATTACCTTAAAGATATAATGAATATTCCAATGTGCTTGAATGGAAATTTTGATTAAATACATGTTTTCTCATGAGTATTGTACATCCTAACATGCTAATGGTACACTTGACTTCATGAGATAAAGTGGGAAACTTGGTTTTAGTCACTTGTGATATGTAAGGTTTAGCCTTATAATGAAAAGTTGAGTCTCTTGAAAATGAAATAAGTGGAGTCTCTTGAAAACTATGTGACTTGTATGGTTGGGAAAGCATGATTGTAGGCTCACTTTTGAAAAGTGAAAGCATGTTTAGCTTAGTATTCATGTGAGTGCTTATGATTTGTGTTATTTTTCCAAATGATGTTTACTGTAAAGACCAATGTTATGCTAGAAATTGAGATTTTGTGAAATGGCTTCCTAATTGTTGTGATGTATTTGGTGTGACTTACCATTTATGTTAGGTCATCTCATTCATCCACATAAGGTTTTCATACAATACAATAGCAACAAAGGTCATACAATATTAGGGGAAAACATCAAGGAGACTTAGCCATAAAATTTCTTCTTTACCCTAGAACATTACAGTAAGGTGACTTCTAGGTCACTAAAACCCACATCATCACCCTACCAAGTCATGCATACCACCCTTACACTTAGGATCAAGTATATACAAAGGACTCCAATCCATACTAGGTAATCATGAATGTTCACTCATCCCAACTAAGGCGACATTTGAAACATTATGCATATATTCAAAGGGACATATTGAACACCTTTACGCATATTTCTTAAGGTAGCATGCTTCCATAGGTAGTCACTACACATTTCAAGATCAAATCATAATATTAAGCTACCAACATATAAAACCATATAGTAACACATCATTCCAAAAGAACTCGTGTCAACCATAAACAACTTCTAGCATGCTTTAACCATATTATGACACACATTCTTCAACACAACATGCTATTTCACATAAGTCTCATACATAGCCATAAATGGCATCATATCATCAAAATATGTCAAAATTCACCTTCAAACATACTCATTCAACCATAAAACCAAGTTAAGCATTAACTCACCTTTTCTCCCTCAAGCATAGAGATACAATCTCATCCAAGCAATCACATCTAAAGGACCATCGGACAAGAAAACATAAGAGAGAGATCTTATAGAGTTATGTTCTATGGCACGATATGAGAATGATGAAGAAGGGAAACTCTATCGTCCTATAGCCTCTCGTACCATTTGATGTGTCGCGACTCACCACCAATGCTACGAGACTCTACTAGACGTGGCAGTATGAGACTATTAGAACCTAAAACCACTTTATAAACCTCATGCTCTGATACCACGTTTGTCATATCCGGGGAGCACCCCCTAGAAGTAACATGGCGTACTTGACCTCTCGGAGGTCTTATATAAGCCCATAGTTATCATTCTTCGAATTGACATAGTAAATTTAGCGGAAAATTAAAAACTTTTCTTAGCATATCATATGCTAGAAACTTCATCTCATGTATAGATAAAACATAAGTAATAATACATATATAGACCTTAAGTCACTTTGCCATCTTAGACTCAACAACATTAGAGTACATTAGGGACACGTCCCATAAGACATATAACATAACTATACAACATTTAAAGACTTTACATTAAAGACATAAGTAGGAGATCCTTGAACTTTAAGGATTCCTTTCATTGAGCTTGGGAATCATCTATCAAGCTCTTCACCATTCAAGACATCCTTTAAGCATCCATAACCTACACTTTGTGTAAAAAGTAGAGAAGAATGGGATTAGCACAAGAATGTACTAAGTATGGCTATCATGCAAAAACATGCATTTAAAAGGGACATTTTCTTTGAAATCATACTTCATGCCATTTTAAGTAAATCATCATAAAACTTTTATCAATATCATTTATATCAATCACATACTTCATATAATCATATTCAAAGGCCAAACATCATAGAAAATTCCATATAGAATTTAAGTCCCATTTGAGGTCACTTTACAGTGAGCTCATTCTCCTTAACACTGAACTTCCCTTTTTCATTTATAACTAATCCTTTAGTGATACTTGGTGAAATGCATCAGCTTAGGACCACAAGGAAAACCATACATATAACCTACATGAAGCAACACATACCATCATAGGAGTATAGTACAACATATATATATTTAGGTCAAGACTAAAAGGGCATTACAGTGAACTCCTAGCCATTATGCACATATACTTATTTATTTCACATAGAACCTTATAAGACCTAACTCAAGCCCCCAAATCTAAGTCTATTAGTGCAATGTACATGTAAGGCCCATAACCTCACACATACTTAATAAACCTATCATGAGACCACAAGCCTTTACATCCAAGTCATTCATCAACATAGTGAGAGAAAACACTTCATTTATGTCAAGCAAGACCTTCATCATATGGTCAATAAGATCAACATCATGCATATAGACTTATAGCATGCGCACCATTATAACAAGTAGACCAATACTACAAAGTCATGCATACATAACATATACATAGTGACATGCATTAGAACACCTTCTTAAGACTTCCTAAGGAGCTACTTGTGCCATGTCTAGATGGGTTCATTACTTCCACCTATCCTATGTAACTTACCTTAAGTCCTCCTAGTTAGGGTCCTATTCATTACTTCCATTGTCCATTTTACTTTAGGGAAACTATAGCCTTAACCGACACTAAGAGCATGGGTGCTAAACATGGAATTTGGTGTTGTAGAGCCTTACACCAAGGGAAGATGTTCCTACCTAGACAAGGTAGAACATTAACACATGCTAGAATATTAGGTGATATCACTTGCTAGATCCTATGTGGCAAGCATAGTTTATGGAACTTGGGGTTATCATGGAAACACCACTCTACACCCATTTTGGGTCATGAGGCTATCCACCCCGTGAGGATCGTAGTGAACCCTACCTCCCCTATTTGGGAAAGTGTCACTCCCTCACATGAGGACCGTAGTGAACCCTACCTTCCCTTTGTTGGAAAGTGTCACCCCCTCATCTACAAGTTCACTCGGTGCTAAGCTAAGTTCCCTTTATTGAAAAAGCCTTTATTTTCATTTCTTTATAAAACATAGGTTTAGGAGAGTCATCCCCTCATATGATTAACTTATAGGTCATAGATGAAAGTTCATCAACCTAATTCATGTGAGAAACCCTTTCACATAGACATAGCATATGTATTAACACTATCTAGTTAAGGATACACTTGGGAACACCTTTAAAGGCTCCTCTATTGACTATATCATCATTCATGTGTGTGTGTGTATACATATATGTGAGCAAGCCTTTCACATAGCACATTAAGACCACACATGACCATACATTCATATTCATGCACATAGAAACCAAACCTAGGAACTTTCCTATCAAGGTACACATGTGCAATGCATAGACAAAGTCCCATACCCTTGCCCATACTAGTACACCTATCAAGTCATCCTATTAAGGAAATACATAACATACTTCACATACATATACTTTACATGTATAGTAGTAGACACTAGTGAATATGAGAACAACCTTTCATTAGACACTATGAACATTTACTACATTGTAAGCATGCATGAAGTGTGAGTGTGTGTGTACATTAGTCAACATGATCACATAATGGCTATCAACAACTCACTGAGGCAGCCACCCTCTTAGACCACATTACACTTTCAAGTATAGACCACACAACACAGTTTAGCATAGGAGACAATACAATCTTCATATTATACTTTAAGGCTCCAAACATTAGCTATTCACACATTCACATAGGGGTACATGGGTAGGGGTCATAAATCTTTAACACTTCATTAATGGCAGCACCTACACATGGTCTTACATAACCCTTTTACATGCTCATAACAATAGTAATTATAACCTAGATTCACAACTACAATAGAAGACTAGGCACAAGTTACACATAAGGTGATCATCATAACCACTATTCATATAATCATCAATTTGCCTTCATGGCCATGGTCAACACATATATAGTGACATAAAGTAAACACCGCCACCATAAGTGGACCATACCACACAATGCCATACAAGGCTTCATCAACATTTCTATAGGAAATAGAGAAGTAGAAGAATAGAGCAATTCTTACCCACCCTTTAGCCTTTGGTCATCATTGACCTTTACTAACTTTAATTAATAATTCAAGTATAGGGCAGTAGCTAAAACATAATAATCATATAAGAAGTCATGCATAAGTTACTACAAGGCCATACTACAAACTAGTACAACATATCATTAACATGTTAGAATGTAGAAGGACATAGACCATCAACCAATTTCACTTACATGGATTATAGATCATATTTCATCAATAATATAATCAAGGCAGTAGCTAATCATACACTTAGTCATAACGAAATCATGCTTAAAGCACTTCAAGATCAAGCTTCCAACATAGGCATTAGGCTTATTAATTCGCTAGAATAGAGAGGAATTAGCCAATACTATTGATTCTCTAAGGCCTTGATCATCAATCATATTTTAACAATAATGTACATGCTAGGCAGTAGCTAAATATATCACTACATCAAAGGAATCATGCTTCATCTATCCACAATTCGAGATCACATCATATACATAGTATTATCAATCGATAGACTAAAGAGAACTAGATCAATTCATGCCAATTCTTCCTTACTTTAATCATACGAGATTCCTATCCATAATTCAATCATGATATTAACCTAAAACAGTAGATATAACCAACTTAACATGATCGAAATCCACATTGAATCATTAAGAGGCCAATGTTACAGTGAACCATGGAAACTAGGCTAAACATGTTCAAATCTTCATACATTGATCCTCATGGATCCTTCAACATCAATTCAATGTTAATTCATGTAAATAACGGTATATATAACCACTTCAACGTAATAGAATCATAATTCAATAGACAACAAATCAAGATCACAAAGCCCATGCAAAGACTAAATCAAGTTTGGAAGGGACATGGGTTCATCATGCATTGGAGTCAAATCACGTTAAAACCATGTATTAACTTCAATTCAGCATGCTTTAATCGTTCAAAACATTTTTAGAAAGAACATGGCAGATTGAAGAAGAAGATGTTTGATCATATTTTTCTCTTTTGAAACTTTGAGATTTACCTCTATAGATGAAAGGATAACTAGAGATGAAGATCACCATACCTTTATATTCATGAAGACCTCTAAAACTTGGTGAAGAAATCATGCAATTCCAAGCTCCACGCTGTTCTTGAGCTTCAACAACAATGGAGGCTTCTAGGAGAAGATTTTTGGAGGGAAAGATTTCTTACGTGTGTATGGGATTGGGAATGGGAGGTTCACGTGTTTGATGACTTATATACACCCAAATTAGGTAAATAACTCAATTAGAGTCGGTTTAGGACGTGGGGTGAATTTCATTTCACCCCTTTAATGAAACAGTACGCAGGCACAGGTTGCAGACACCATCGACGGAGCCATCTACTGGCCGTAGGTCAGTCGACGGGCCGTGCATTGGCTTCCGTCGATTGGTCCTTGG